>NJDC01018960.1:119418-144161 GCA_002245475.1 Calephelis virginiensis
GGAAAATCTGTGGTGTAACGCTCGCTGACCGCATTCGTAACAGTGAGATCCGAGAAAGAGTGGGATTGAAAGAAAGTGTTGGTGTTAAAATGCGAAAGGGCATGCTCCATAGAAGATGTATACGAAATTCAAGAATTACAAAAATAATGCAAACATATTTTCGTTCCATGGCGCCAATACTCCTCAAATCGGGAACCTTTAACAGTGTTGTTACAATTTAGTTATGTATCTCTTTAACAGATGGCACATTACTAAAAATAAAATAGAATATTTTAATTTTCACATGTCTCATGTTTGGGATAAATTATATTGGGATACTTATAACATGAAGGATTTACATATTATTCTAAAACAACTGGTAAGTAATGAAAAATGCCGAAAGCTTGTTTCTGATATTTTTCTTGAGTAGGCATTATCAGCTTAGCCACTGTTTAGGATGTAGCCCGTGTTTTGTCTTCACAGTAATATGTTTTGCTGGCTAAATTAATATTTCTGGAATAATGTATTACATAAATCCAAATCAAATTATTTAATTTGCTATTTTCCGACAAAAAAAATTATACATGTTATGGCGTAACAAAATAGGCAAAATAGTGCAGGCAGATCAAATTCTCCTCGTATCGAAATGTATGTTGAGTTTTTGGTAGTGTATGTATTGTTGGTGCCAATAAAACAGTTTAATGGTGTGTGTTGTGTGGAGCTGGATATATTTGGGAGTCTTAGCTTCCGGTAAGTCCAATTCATTATCAGCGCACTATTTAGCCTGTTTTGTTACGCCATAATATGTATACTTTTTTTGGCGGAAAATTGCAAATTAAATAATTTTATTTGGATTTAAGTATGGATTTCCGCAAAGTAACGCCTTCTTCTATCAATAATGTATTACGATTATCTGTTATTACAAAGTCTTGGTTAATTATATAAAAATATTCTGAACGTTATAACGACCTGTCAACTTGAGTTGATTACTTTATATTTGTGTTTTTTATATCGGTTGCCACTGCGGCGCAATCCCGAATAATTGTATACCGAGTGTCTACTGAGCTGGAGACGGTATAACGTTATAAACGGTATAAACTCTTTTTCACCCGTTTGTATGAATGTAAATTACTGTATATTACATTACTGATTAGACGTACAAAGCGTCCCGCCCAGCTCCTGACCAATAGGGCGATAAGGTATAAGTCTGACGTGTCGGTATAAGTGCGCTTGTGTGCATGTCTGTGACATCGTGACTCCTAAGCGCATGCACCGATTATGATGTGTCAAAAGTTGTCAAAAATCTGGAACCCGGATAGCCCAGAAAGTCAGTCTGGGGCTAGGTAACTACTTAAGTTTTCGTATACCTAATTAACTATTACGTTGCCTGAATTACGTTATTTTGATTTCCCTCGGCCAATATTAAGAGCCGTTAAAATGTTTGTATGTTAGTATATTTAGATGATGTCTATCTGCGACATCATGATAACATTGCTGTGTTGAGATTGTTTTTTGAGTTTGGCAAGATAATATCTAAGTGGTGTTTTCTCCAGATTGTAAGTGTTTTGTTATGATTTGAAAACTTTTTAACCCGTTAGTAGGTAAAACAAATGGCATTGATTGCAGAAGCCGTAACTTTGCGAAAACCTATAGTTGAATCCAAATAAAATTATTTGATTTGCAACTTTGTGGCTAGAAATTAATACAAATGGAGCTAGATAGGTTATCAGTTATGTAAACCTCGTGTAAATTTTTCAAAAGATTTGTTCCACTTATTTTGTTCTAATGTAATGTGTAGATTACATGCACGCATCAATTGCAATGACCGATGCAGCCATGGTTATCGAACTTGGGTCGTTTTACCAACAAGCGGGCGACTAGCCCGCTGTGTTCGGCGGGTATTGACCTCGCGTTCGCTACTCACGATACATGAATAAAGATTAGTTTTATTTAAAGAAATTTGAAATGACCAAATATAATGGTTAAATACGTGACAGTAATCATAAAAAAAGAAAGCATGAAGTCGTTCAATGCGGGCGAATTAAGGGCGAATGATCTATCATGTATACCGGACGCATTGAATTTGTCTACATAATACTCGTATGTTCATTAAAAAAATTTATAAACTGCTCCACAGTCACGTTGAAGTATTCAACCAACCAACAAATTTTCACCAAGTATCCATGATGAGAAGAGCAACACTAAAAATACAATTTTAGGTCCATGTTAATGGTGCACATAGTGTTCTCCTATTCAAGTACGAATACTGTTTGTGAAGGCTTGTATTATGCCTTCTTTATTTGATGTCGATAATCTTATGCGTGTCTATATTTGTAAAACAACAGTATGCATTATATTTAATAAAAAACAACTTGTTATTTAAAATACCTTTATCTGTCACCACGTTGTTTTGTACAGTGCTCAGCCCGGTTTGTGTTCTAGTTCCTTATCTAAACTATATAAACGAAAGAAAAGTAAATAAATATATAAAGTCGTTTTTTGTTGTGCAGCGCTGCCACCTTTTTGGTTTTATCATTAGATTTAATGATTTTTGAATTATGATAGTGTTAGTTGTAAAATATGAAATTTGAAATAAATAATAAAATAAAGAACTATCCTCTACGTCATATTGTTTAATTTGTTTGATTTATACATGAGAAAAATATGACATGATAACATGTCATTTAAAAGACCTGAACCAAAGTTTACAATAACGCCACCTAGGCAAGAAGCTACGAACTTTTATTATTCCGCCACAGTTCTGTTTCTGCTATGAATAAACATTGGCGACACCTAACGTAGAATTCACTTTTGAGGAATTCAATTAGCTTCAAATGAGGTGCGATAGGATTTTGGAAACACATATTAATATTTTTTTTGATATTGAAAGGCAAACAAGTGGACGGATTTCCTGATAGTGAGAATTTCACGCCGCCTAGAGACAGTAAAGGTGGTAATGGTGCGTTGCCAACTTGAGGTTAGGCCTCGAGCAAAAGTAAGTTTATTGGCTACCTTATCCTCTGAACCGGAACAAGTCAACGGCACGCACTGACGTTATGGCGGCAGGCGGTGGTACAAATCCGGACGAGTGCGCGCGAAGGCAGGTGGTCTATTCCGCAAAGGAGCCCGGACCAACACCGGGGGAAGTTACTTACCTTTAATTTTGTAATTGTTTTTCTTCGAAACCAATTTAACAGAGCGTGAAACTTTTGTTTCATGTGTGAAATAAACTATCTGTTAGAATTAACATTTAAACACTGTTAAATAAATAACTACCAACAAGATAGTACCTACCAAGGCGATAGTAGAGTGCCATGCAACAGCACACCCAGGGAGGGTGTCCCCAAAGAAATATGTACAGGTGCAACCAGGGCACCTAAAAAAAAAGGTAGGGCAGAGCGGGGTCTTTTCAGCCACGGGGTATAGTGCTCCACCTTTAGTATTACGATGCTGTGGGATGTATGTAAGAGAAACGCATTAGTCGAAACGAGGGGGCGAGGGAACCAAATTGACGGTAATTTATTTAACCACCAGCGGTTGACCTGTATGTGAGTATGCGAAGTTGTAAATTTGACACCAAAAGTAAATAACATTGTTCTACTAAATTTTGGTCTAAGAATGACGAATGTTATCGTAGGGCCATCGAGTAAGTATAATTTGATTTCAACACGATACTTAAACATTGCTCAATAAAAAAAATACTATACTCTAATGATTTTTATTTATTCAACATTCGCCTCTGTGTTCTAGTGGTTCAGTGTTTGAGTGCTCGGACTTGAGTGCGTGAGGTCCCGGGTTCGATTCCCGGGTCGGGCAACTAAAAGAAAATTGGGTTTTTCCAATATTCTAATAAAAAAACGTTGCTCGGGATTGGATATGTGCCCGGTTGGCGATATACTTGCCACCTATCACATTGTGCGACTTAGTGTCTTTGGCTAATCGTGGGTGCCCTGGTTTTGCCTCTGCCTGCCTCTTTCGGGATGTGGGCGTGAAGATACTTACTTACTTACTTTTAACGTTTTATAAACAATTTGGGTGGGACTTTTGAGACAATGCAATCTCTCCTAATTTTTTTTATAATGTTTAATTGTACTGTTTAGATTATGTTTTACTACGAATTAAATTTAAACATTTTGCCATTGTTAGGTAAATTAAGTATAATTAAAAACAGATTTTCTATGTTTTTTTTGTTCTCATTTGTGGATGAATAAATGAACTACCGATTTGTGAATAACTATTTTCTTATTTTTGCTTCGAATGGACCTCACGCTGATTTGAACAAAATCCTGATCAAGCGACCCCGCTCTGCCCCACTTAAGTTTCAAAATATGATTGGTGGCAAATCTACCAATCTCTTATCAAATTCTGGTCATCGTAGTTTTATTATAAAATTGAAAGAAAAAACACTCGTTGAGTTGTCCTTGAGTTCGGCCCGTGTGACCTATTCTCACATCTTAGGACGTTAAACAACACGGGATTTTTTTTGTGCCAATTATATTATGTTTGTTCCTTTTGTTGACCTCCTGTTTTGTTGTTGAAGAGTACAGGCCAACTGTAAACAGCTCATAAGAAGCAAGTGTCATTTTGTCTATCATAAATGTAGAGGCATACGGAGTAAACGTAACCAAGGTGACCATTGGGAACATGACGAGGTGGTACAGTTTTGTGAATACTCGCTCGTAGTTGTACCACCGCCTTAACTATTTCTACTGTATGTTGTCGTCAGAGTCAGTGTTTACCACTGTAGTGTTTTAGTTTAGGGTATATGGTTGCCCGTGTACTTGCATACGCAATTATATTGTATTTAAATATTATTACCTCGCAGGCGCCAACTTTAAGGGAAGATCTGTGTCGATGAAAACCTGACGATATTAATTTTAAAAAAGCACCCCTGGGCCGGTTAATTTATCTTGTTGCCCCAGTTGTGTAGGCGTAGTTACGCTAAGTAATTGAAAAAAATATTGTAATCTTTTAGAATGTAATGAAACAGAACATACCTTTTTGATTGTAAAAAACGACCGTGGCCTGTAGACACTCTTAATGTCGTAGGTGCGTCGCCATCCGTTGGTCAAGTTGTTAACTCAATTGTAAAAGTCTATCGGCTATCCAACTCCTGGAAGAGCACAATGTACCGAAGCCATTATGGCGACCGGAATTGCTAGGGCGGTGAATCCTTAACCAGGTAAGCTGGTACACGGCACTCTACCGCCAGCTCGCAAAAACCTTTCATTAGAATAACAAATTTTACAGATTCTTCCATAATACGAGTTAGCTACACTTTTAAGCAAAACCAGAATCAGGACTCATTGTTAATTGAACCGGGAATAGAATATTCGCACTAACTAACCCGAAATTTTTCACCGATGTGTACTGATAGGATTTTCACACCTAGTATTCGGTAAGTTTGTTGAACTAGACTCCCAGTTTCCGACGTGCCAATCGATTTTAATCTACGATTTATCTCTTCGTAACATGACTTCGGTTTAGAAATGTATTCTAGAAAATTTATTGGGGTTTGGGAAACTGAGGGAGAGTCTTAAATTTTGATATAATTTACATTGATAATCTTTTCTATTCCAAGTTACTCAATTTATAAAAGAAAACTTTGTTCCTTGATAATGAGAATAATTACGTTTTACCTTATGAATCTAATAACTATGTATGGAGTGGTAATTTAGAAAAAAATCTTAGTAATGTTTCAGTTTAGTTCGGACCATGCTAGATTTGGCGCTTCAAGCGCTGTTCATCAATCAATTACCAAATCAATATTTACCCAACTAAATAGAACTGATATTAGAACAGTGCAATACATGAAATCTGAATATATGAATATATATAACCACTAGACTGTCCGCGCTAGCAAACAGTGATGTGCCAGAACCGTCCGGTGCTTTCGCTCGATAGGTGCACAAAAAAAAAATCGCGTGACCTGTCCCTATAAAAAAAACGTTTGTAGAAAGAAAAGGATGGTTGTAATTACGAAAAAAAAAATACTACTAGATAGGTAATAAAATAAGGTATCAATAAAGTTAAAAATATGTATAGTGTATAAAACTTAAATTCGACAATCCGTAAATAACAACAAAACCAGCCATAATTACTCACAAACAGTACTTGACTATATTGTTTGTAAAAATTATGAACTTTGAAGAATGAAACGTTATGATATTTATACATCACTGTAAAGAGAATTTTATCTAGAAAATTACAACAAATCATACTTTAAGACTTAAGTAATAAAATGAAAGTACTGACGACATTCTTCCTCAGCAGTTTTTGCTCAATCACAGTAAAAAAAAATATGTACCTTTGAAATTGCTCTGTCGATAAAACATAGCATCAAAATGGATATAACTAGGTTTTTATGTCATCTATGATTCTTTTTTAACATTAAATAGTACAGCTGTGGCACAGATACACAATCCATTCGTAATAAACAAGTTTTTACAAACGCTTTGAGGTTGTGGCACTGTAGTGCCACTAACAGTTCTGCGTAAAAAAAATTGGCACTGCAGTGCCCACGGACAGTCAAGTGGTTAAAAGAGACGTAGCTAGAACAGATATAAGAGTTTTAAGTATTAGTACTCGTAGATGATGTAGTGCTGGAAAAATGAGAGCGCTGCGGAATATCTGTGACGTAATGCTTACAACTGAATTCGCAGCAGCGACATGAAAGGAAAATTAGGGTTGACAGGGACACAAGGGACTAAGAGTAAAAATATGGGTGTACAAAAACATAGACTATCGATAAAAATAATATCGATAACCTGTCACCACTAGTATCACCATTAGTATGCACATGCGTGATTCGCAAGTCGTAGCGTGGCGGGCGGTGTAGTTGCCTAGCAACCGCCTTCTACGGCTACACTGTATACGGTCTACGAGCTACAATGTCTACACTACGCGCGCAGACCGTAGCTAATGTCAGTCGCGGGCCACGGTCCAACCACGGTCATCGTGGAGCTGTGACGGGTGGTCGCGTGCGGATAACTTTAAATGGAATGATAAAAATTAGAATGCTTGTTAGTTGTTAAGGTTTGGATGGTTGACATGACAAAGAGTCTTGTCTCCAGCCGACAATCATCAATATCTGTTTTCTAGAAATTCTGCCCTTTTGCTTGCTTCCTGACTTTATAAAAATATTCTCATTGCATTTTCTAGCTCAGTTATATGTCCCAAACAGATATATCGACAGTTTTTCCCCGTGTTGGTCCGGGCTCCTTTACAGAATAGACCATCTGCCTTCCTGTCAGGCAGCTCGTAAAAGGCGAGCATAGGCTTACCGTCACTATCGCCGTGACATCTGACTAGGTGGTAGAGTTTCGCAGCGACTCATACGGATTGGTACCACCGCCTTACCTATTCCTGCCGCCATAACGTCATGATGTGTTCCGGGTTGAAGGTTAGGTAGCCAGTAAACTTACTTTTGCTCGAGGCCTAACATCCCGGCCTCAGGTTGGCAACGCACCATTACCACATTTGGTGTCTCTAGGCGGTGTGAATTTTTTACCATTAGGAAATCCGTCTGCTTGTTTGCCTTATCAAATATCATAAAAAAATCGAAACTGGAATATACTCAAGAAAACTCTTCATAGTGGGCTATAACCAAACTAGTGGAAAGCCGGCGACGAGTGTGAGTTTATTAACGTTTCATTTTATAAAGCGATGTAAAATAAGCGATTTTCACTTCATAGTTTACAGTTGAAGCAAATTAACTGAACACAAAATAAATGGAGTGATGTGGAATATAAATAATAAAAACAACAGTGACGCGTCAAAATATATTTAACTATTTTAATATCTTGTTGGTAGTAGAACAGCTCATATTATAGTTGAGGCCAAAAGAAAAACTCCTGAATATTGATCAATTACTTTCTTATCAAACAGCTCTTAAGAGCTGCATGTAGATTTGACTGTCATCGGCATAAAGGTAAAAAAAGGAGGATAGGAATAGAGTGATGGAATTAGTGAATGATGAAAGTAGGTGAGGCGCCAGACCCCGTAGCCCTGAGGTTGTATGCCAGTGAGAATTGACCAAGTCGATAGAGCCGTTGCTGCCTAAATAAATTGTCTTCATCACTGTATAAAGTAGTTTGTAGTAGTTCTAGATACGGTCAAGTAACATCGGCCAAGTAAGAGTGGATATCGTCATCAAATGTTTGTTAAAAAAAAAACAATGTTGCGCAGACGAGTTCGTAGGCTTAGATTGTGTTTACATCAATTGTTATACTTAAATAAAAATAAAAAGATTTAAATATAAAAATACAAAACGAGGAAAGATTATCCGGAGATTAAAGACCCTAGAGATTAGCTGCTCGTCATAACTGCTTTAATAAAGTAATTTTTTGCCTCTGTCATATGAAAGGTGATTAATAAAATATAAAACGCTAAAAAATATTAATTTATAATTTTATGAGAAACAAATATGTCATGTATTGTATACAATTATTAGTTTGTTGGTCTGGTTATATGTATGTAGTTAATAGTTATTTCGTTCACAAAGAGAGCATGACTTGATTTATTTTTTTTTAATCTCATTTTTGTTATTTTTTCTTATGAAAACTCTTTCTTTTGTATACTAGGTACCTTACTTTCACTTTTATGACACTCATGTCATAATATGAAGTTCGAGGTGGAACTTCCTACTCAAAGAATATAATAATATACCTTTACAGTTCCTACTGCATGATGTCTCTTGACCTTTTGTTAAGGTTATAAATACTAAAAAAATTAAAAATAAACAGAGATTTCCTACCTAAAGACTAAAATTGGAGTTGCATTGTCGTCTATCACAAGTGAACATTTTAGAAAGTCTAATGTATGTAAGTTTTCCAGTTACCGTATCCTAGAAATTAAAACATGACAATGGGACGGGCTAACGTTATGGCGACAAGAAAAGGTAAACCTAACCCCAGGGAGTTGTATCAGGACTCTACCAGATTAGACTCTACACACGCTCAAAAAATTAGTAACTTCATTATTAACAACAGTAGATTATTCCACTAAAGGGTGATGGGTTCGTCTCATTCGCAACTTAATTTTTGGAACTAACCATTGATGATAACACACATTTAGGTAGGCCGGAGTGGTTCGCATCGCCGGGCAATAATCCGCTTAGATCGCTTTAATAAATTTTGTATTAAGAAACGATTTTACTGCAGAGTTGCCTTTGTTTTTTACTCTTGTGTTATACCTTACTCTTAGGTACTGAATAAAAAAAATACCCTGAAGCGATTCGAAACGTCCTGCCGGAGTGTGCTTTGCAATGCGTTGCACTCCGACCCGACACGCTCCTCCCCGTCGATGGTGTGCGCTGTACCTTACTTACTAAACGTTGAAATGTACGACATAAAAAATATACTTTTTGCAGGGCGTGCTCAGAGAACTAGAACAGAAAAAACCACAACTGGATGAGTTGCTACACACTGCGGAAAGTTTGAAAGGAACCGAGAACAGACAGCAGCTACATGGGAAAGGTAGGTTTATATTTCATTTTGGCTAGCCCTCTAGGCTTCACTCGCTTTCTTCTTTAGCTATTCTTTAGTTACTCGTTGAAATGTCGGGATTAGTAGAAACCTGTGTCATGTTAATACTATCTATACTATTAACTCGGCCGTATCTTTAAAATAAATGTCTACAGCCGCGCGGTACGTAAACATGCAATGGGCTGCCCGCCTCCAGTATTTTGTTTACATTTGCCTTCTTTGTATTTCCATTAAGTTTCGTAATTGTAAATATACTTTTTTCAAAACAAACAGATGTGAATTGAATAGAAGTGTTTAATTGAAATACGTGTTGTTTTTTTATTGGTTTCACTATAATTAAAGGGTGTAATTTCCAAAACACCTGTCTTAGTTTATGCTTACGTTATTAAACCTATCTGTACGTCAAATTTCAGCAAAACATATTTGGTAGTTCCGCCAGTGAGTTGATCAATCAGTCAGTCAATCACATTTGAACTTTTTCTGTGACTTTAAATTTTAATCTCACCGCTTGTTCCTTAAGGAAAAGGAAACAAACCTTAAAATCATATGAATATACGTATTTTTATAGTTTGATTGCAAGCCAGCTGACCTATTACAAAAGTTAAAAAAGTCATGTCACATACAATGTAAATGTAAATGGGTATACATGTGGAGTATTAAGATGCTTGAGTAATTTTACCAACTACGCTACCATCCAAATCAAACACAGCAATGATGAACACTGAAATTATTGTACTACGATTGGGTAATCCTACGAGTTATCCTTTAAGATGCAACAGCCGAGCGATGCCAATAGTAATCGAGCGATTATTTTGTATAAAATTTGTTCATTAGTCGCAAATCTCTTTTTATAATAAAATTAATATTCTAATGAACGTATAAATATTTCGTCTTGAATCATTTTACAAAAGTTCATTAGCAGCTTTACAAAGAAATTGATACATCTCGAGTCGCCTCCAGTCAACAAGACATTTTTGTCGACGTTAAAACTTAATTATAAGACAGCAGACGCACAATTCAATTTTAACACGACAACGACACAATTTCGTTTTCCTGGAGCCAGTCAGTAAGACAGTTTCTGAAATTAAATCTAAGATAACATATTTTTTTAAGATATTCCTTTACAACTGAAGTCCCGCAATATAATTCAAAGTAAACAGCAAAACAGAAAGAAAGAAATTCGTTTATTTCATATAGACCACACAAAAAGTACTTGTGACGCTTCTATATAATACTATAATCAACTACCGGATCGTAGCGCGACCAAACACTGTGACAATCCGGCTAAATCAACTCAGTGGGCCTGTCTCTTTTTTGTCACGTTAAAATAATAAAAGTATTAATATTTCATATGCTGTGAAGAGCAATTCATCTCAAAACATTCTTTTCTGCTAAATACCCAGCAATGGTTTAAGTTTTTGTAACGCATTTTTTAAATTTCTCTAATAGAAGATCTTTCCTAGAATGCAGAAGTTCCATGTAAAAACAATAAGCACTTACTCTGTGGAGACGAGAGACATGCAGAGAAAAATAATTTTTATTCTATATGTATGGACACAGTGTATGTCACAATTTATTTTAAAGAAAAAAAGAAAGAAAAATATACTGGGATGTTGCGATTAGAATTTTGATTTGCTTGAATTTTTCGCTGAGGGAAATTCTTGGGCTTAAATTACAAAATGCCCTTATACTTTTTTTTGTAAAATAATTAACATGGTATTTACTTTAGTAGAACTCTTACAGAGAAGAATTCCATACGATATGTCGTGAAATTAACTAAAATAAACAATTCTAGCGCTATAAACGTCAGTCGCCTCTGTGGTCTAGCGGTTCATTTGCTGGACTTGACTGCTTGTTGAGATATTTTAAACAAAATTAATAAAATCTCACGTTATATGTCACTGATCACAAACTAATATAAATCCCCGATTTCATCACTAGCTCACTGATGATCATCAAAAGTAATACATATTATACTTCTCAAGGACGAAGAAAGCTCGATTTGGTATACAAGTTAGTACCTACTGGTGCCCAAATAACGAACACAATCTTAAACTTGGAACCTTTTTTATCCAAATCCTTTATCCAAATTGTTATTATTGCTACTCCTATAACCCTTTAACCATTGCATTTTACGCCACATATCTCTACTATTAACTGAATTATTAATATTATTACAGCAGCTTTTAAAGGAGTCTATGCAAGCTTTTCTCAATAGTCGTTGAGTCTCGGCAACTTTTTCTTTATAAATGTTTATATGTATATTTCATACCCGTGCGAAGCCGGAATGGGCCGCTAGTAGTAAATAAATGATATCAAATGCATTTAATTTTAAGTTACACGGTTGAAGAATTAATTGTCTATTATCAAACACATGGACTGGCGATAATTGTTCATATCCGTTTTGGTCATCTTGCATCTTTGATGTTCATGTTAAAATATTAATTATAAATATATAAAATGTATGAAATTCAAGTATACTTTCAGAGGTCCTACAAATTTGAAATTCGGGATATTGATATGTAAACTAGGGTTAGTACACCAATAACAAAACAATCTTACAAAATTGGAAGTTTTATCCCCTACACCATACATAAAATAGAAGAAAGAGGTTGTACTAATATACAGGCTAACTTTGAAAAATACTAGGTATTTATTTTGCGAAAATTAAACCTTAGACCTTAATTTTCCACATTAGTTATTTTGTATGTGGAACTTAAGGATTATGAATACTTTTGCAGTATCTCGTCGCCTTTCGATCGATTCCCGCGTGGCCTTACAAAAGCCCGGGATGACCCTTCAGACACTCGCGACACCCTCAATAATTGACCCTTCGAGGACTGGCACTCGTGTCCTTTGGTATTTCTATTAAGGGCTGATATGTTTGGTCGGGCACGACTAATGTTGCAATAGTTTTGGGTATTGTAATATTTTCATTTATATAAATATTATTTTTAGAGGCAGCAGCTTTTCAGGCTGCTACAACGAGGGATATCGCGTTCGTATATGTATGTGTGTAAATGAATGTACTACCTGTAAGCAAGTCCAAATTTTCCAATTCTCTTGATTGTAGGTGACAAAAATTATCGTCAGTTTGTTACTGATTGATATGATTGGATAATTTTCAAATAATTAATGTCATCGTCACTTTTTAAGTTTACTTCTTACAATCTTCGCACATCCATTTCTTCCTTCAAAACCTTGAACACGTAAGCAACGTCCGTCGGGGCCTTATAGTTTGAACTTGTTTAATCAAGTCGTACACGATATGTCGTTGTGGCACAAGCAATTAAAGCACCTTTTCCGAGCTATTCAATTACCACAAATTTTTGAGAAATATTTCTAGCGTAGGTGAAATTGGAAGCTGCATATTAATGTGTCTGTCTAAGTTAAAATTGTTTCTAAACAAATAAAGAAAGTATGTTATTTAAGCCGCACACGGTGACAGATATTTTAAACTTAAACTTTAATACTACACATGAAACGTTTACGTGTCGTTCACATGATTGTGTTGTAAAATCTGCATAACGTCTCAAACAACATACAAGCTCTTAATTTTTTGGTGGCATATTTATTTAAGGTGGGACTTGTAACGTAGTGGGGATGGCTTAGCTACCACCCACCACTATGTTAACAGAAAAATAAACATACAAACAGTCAAACTTGCTTAAGTTTGGCTGTTGGTAGGGAATCCTGTTGATTTGAGGTTAAAAAAAATAAAAATCTAAACAAAATTACATTGTATTAAAAATTTAAAAAAAGGTCTCGATAAAGGTCTGTGCACTGTACACTATAAAAGTTTCTGCCGGCTATAAAAAAAAGGAAAATAGAAAATAGATGGGCGTGGGATACGTCGGTAGCTCAAAGATTGGTCGATGGCGCACGGAGCGCAGCACGTAGCTCTCCTACGTGGAGAGCTACGTGTGCTACGTCACGGAGTGGAGCACGGATGACCGCTGCTATAGGCCTCAGCGGCTGGAGTAGGGGACCCCTTGGCACCTTCCCTCAGCAGCCAGGAGCAGCAGTAGAAGAGGGCCGCTGGGAAGGTGGCCAGAGAAGTACACCGGCGGGGCAGCTACCGCCGGTTCAGGGTCCTCGGGTCCACCACCAAGGAGCGGGTACCAGGCACCAGGTAGTAGGCACCAGACAGCAAGCACCAGGTAGCAGGCAGCAGTTCCTCCGTAACTTCTTCTTATTATTTATTCCTTTGACTTCTTCCACAAATAGAATTAGAATGCCCAGATCGGCTGGATCGTCATCCTTTTATACTAGCGCGACCTGTTCCGAAATTTACAATTTAAAGTTATGCGATCTGATTGGTGAATTTAAAATTGACGACACCTAAAAGTCCTCTTTTCTCATAAAAAAGAAATAAATTTGACATCTTCAAATTAGTCATTACTGTCATTGAAGATGTCAAAAATGGTAAATTTCGGTGTATTTTAGAAGATTTAAAAGGATTATTAAACAGAAAAACGGTGAAAAACACAGTAAAAACAGAAACAATAACAATCATAAGGGACACGAGATCAGAAATAGTAAAAAACAGATATTTACAAGGATCAAAAGATGTACGCATTACAAGTAATTAATATGAATACTAGAACAGAAGATAATAAAACAAAGATATTTACAAGGTTAGTAAGATGTACATATTACAAGGAAATATGTTACAGACTAGGCCATATTTGTTGCCCAGTGGTGGTTTATTATATGAGACAAAGAAACACTAGGAAAAAGCTGAAACAATTCGTTTTTGATTATAAAAAAATATTTTTGGCCTTCTAAATATACCGAATTGTCCTAACGAATATCTAAATCTAGACCTTGGAGATCGGATAATTAACAATAACGTTTTATGTGTACTAATAGCTCGGAAAAGTCTTTGGATAAGTTTGGAAATAGGAACACGATTAAATAAATTTCTTATGACAGATAAAAAAGTAAACTTTAACAAAAACACACTTTTGAACAGCGACGGGGAATGGAAGTCTCTGGAAAAAGATAATTGCAGCGGTTTCTATTAAAGATATTTGCAGAAAAAATGTAAGCGATCTGAATATAATCTTTGAATTAAGTACAAGCTCAGTTTTTTCTAAAACTAATTATAATTACTTATTTACTTTTTTAAATTATAATTAAATTATAATTATTGAATTTGCAGGAATACATTATTTTTCATATGTCTTATCGGACTTAAATAACAAGAAAATTTTGAAAGGGCAAATGCCCTATTAAGATGTCTCGGTCTTAGTGACGGTAAGCCTATGCTCGCCTTTTATGAGCTGCCTGGCAGGAAGGCAAACGGTCCATTCTGTAAAAAAGCCCGGATCAACATTACATGACAATAATTATTTCTTTCCTAAATAATTGTATTACAATGTTATGAATATGCATAAGTAACTTTCCAGGACAGATTCTTTGCCATTGCTGGTTTAAAGAGACCAGAATATATTTTTCAGCTCATTGTACCTAAATTCGTTAATGTAAATATTTTTAAATTTCAGGAAAAAAAACCGTGTAAATTAGTATAGAAGTGTAGTTTAGTATAATAGTGTAGTGTAGTATAGTAATGTAGTGTAGTAGTGAATTAGCTTTCCCCGCGTTGGTCCGGGATCTCTGTGTAGAGACAATCTGCCGTCCTGGCTGGTGGCTAGGAAGAGGCGAGCAATGGCGAAACGAGTCATTATTACAAAGATCACTGCCGGTAGAATCCGTTGCAGTAACTTGCCCTGGTATAGTTCCACCGCATTACACCACAGGACAGTGACGCACCTACTACATCTATATCTACTATAGGCTTCGGATACTCGTGCTTGTTCGCTGTATTTTGCCTATAATATCGTCATTGTTCTTTTCAATTATACTTTGAATCTCGTCTTACGAGTATATTAGTCAAAATCTTAAAATGCTAATGTTAAAATCAAACTTCAAAGTTCAAATATAGGTCGGAGGTAAGAAAATTTCCTCTGGGGATTATTTCAATTTCGTCGACAAACAGCCCGCGGGTAATCTGCTGTTCTTCGGTGAATACTGATTTAGCTTTATAAAACGTAATTACCATACAGAATTAAAATATATGACTCTTTCTTTTGCTTGGGGTAATCGTAAATTAAACATATCCATATATATAAAAATCAATGCCAATTTTCGTTGTAATTTTATAACTCAAGGGAGAGCTCACCTTCCTATACCAAATTTTTAGGCTTTGTTCGCACTATTTATTAGGTGGTTTATGTGAAGTTTGCTTAAAATCGGTCGAGCGGCTCTTCACTTTTCACATCTTTTGTACTAAATGAATTCAATAAATGGCGGATCATTTTGTTAATGAGTATTTTTTAGTTAAATTGAAACTTTTTCAAATGGGTATAGTGCTGTCATGTTCAAACTTTTTCAGTTGTATTTTTCCTTTTTTGTGTTATGTTATTCATGTGGTCATATACGTAGCGAAGCACGTACCGGGCCGCTAGTTTTTTATGTAATATAATACCGATGAAGCACATAGCTCTCGCGACGGTAACAGGTCACGGCGCCAGTACCAGGTGAGGCAGCGAATTTCTACCAGGTCAAGTTGCTGCAGTGCACTCTCCCACCACTGGTGTTAATGAAACTTTTCGCCTTTGCTCGCCTCTTACCAACTACTAACATTTCCATGTCACTATGTTAGTTACTGTACTTCTCCGAAACGGCTTGACCGATTCTCATGAAATTTTGTGAGCATATCGAGTAGGTCTGAAAATCGGCTAATATCTTTTTTTTATAACCCTAAATGATAAGAGTAAATCACAGCAAAAAAAATAGCAGAAAAACGTATGCCGGGTCTGCTAGTATTATATAATAAAACAATGCGAATGTGGATGGACGTAGGTACCCGGGGAGACCGAGGCTGACATTTCACGATCAGATCAATCGGATATTATCCGAGGGTGGTGTCAAGAGTCTCCGCAACCGGCGTGTTTGTATGAAAAGGGTAATGAATGTGAAGGAAGCAAGACAGGTTTGTCAGGATCGTGAGGTTTGGCACTCGATACTCTCTGCCTACCTCGTAAGGGACTTGGTGTGAAGATATGTTTGTATGTATACATATATCCTACTGTCACGAAATCAGACAAGCAGTCAGTCATTTATGCCGAAGCCGAAGACACTAAGTCCCACAATGTGATAGGTGGCAAACCTATCGCCAGCGGGACATGTCCAATCCCTAGCAACATTTTTTTATTTAGGAAATTGGAAAAAACAAGTTTTGTTTTTGTTGCCCGACCCGGGATTTGAACCCGGGTCTTCATGAGGTGTAGTCTAACACTTGGACCTGCTAGAGCACAGAGGCGATTTTATTTTAATTAAAATAAGTAAAACTTGTTTAAAAAGTTAAAAAAAATTTAACTTTCCCTCATCACAATGTCTATTTCCAAATTATAATTGTTACAATAGGGTGTTGCTCATAGCTCCAGTCGCTCCCCACTGTAGTTGGTGAGCTCGAAGTGTGAGCTAAACAACGGCTAACCAGTGATTTCTACATTTGCTATTTTTAAGCAAAGGTGTTATAAAGCAAAGGTTAGTTTAGTACTTGCCGATGGAAAATGAAAGACCTTTTTTAAGAGACCGTACACCGCCATACCCTACTACTACGTAATTTTTTATTATTTTTGATAAAAACTTAACCTGAAAAAATACGTTAAATAATTTCGAGTCGGTGAACAACGTACGTATTTGAGGAATAAATGACACTGATATTGGCCAAACGTTAGACAAATTTTTCCATAAAAAATATGACGTTTGTCTAAAAAAGCACTATTTTAAGTTATTTCGTTGTTCCCTTTATATACATTACATACATTACCCACAAAAACAAAAGCCTATTCTAGATAACATGAGAGTACCCAGTTACTTTAGTTTAGGAAATTCTATTTAAAATAAAGCAAGCGGAGAAGAAGATGGATCTCCGAATGTTAAAAGGCAAAAGTCCTGGAGTTAAATATAACGGCGCGTCGTAGTCTTTTAAAATACGAGCATTAGTTAACAGGTACCTACGATGAACTCCTAGTTAAGTTTGAGTTGTTAACTCACAGGTGAAAGATACCAAAACGATTAATCGATTATCCAAATCGGTACACGACAATGATTTACTAAATTTAACCTGACTATTCATAAAACAATTTAAAATCAATTTAATGAGCATTCTCTTACTTTTCTCTTACTTGCTGCCTGTCTGATGAATTATAAATTAAAATTTACATAAAGTAGGTGCTTAATCAGCTCGAAACAGTCAGCCTTCTTCGTAGTTGTTATTTTGACGTATAAATTACGTATGTGGGTACTTGAAATATTTCAAAACGAATAAAAAATTTTGGACGACTTCAATTATTAATATTTTTGACATACTAAAATTTAAATATATTTGGTGCATGTGGATCTATTGAAAAAATGTAAGATTACTAATAGTAACATTGCAATCGACCTGGCGGCTGGTGGTAGTTAGTCTGCGTTACGGTTTCCTGTCGATCCAAATGTCAGCCAGACCTGGTTTCATGTTTTAACACCATTTTAACTGAGTTTAAGCAGTCTGTGAAGTGAAAATGTGGGGTCGTCATTGCCTTTTTGTCAGTATGAATCAATTACCGATATAATTTTACTGATTATGAGCGAATGGTGACTAATTTTAATACAAAAAATACAATTTTATTAAGAAAGTTAATATGGGGTTTATTACCGCCTTTAATTAAGCGAAAAGTTAGTGATAGTTCCGATCTTCCCGGTGGCAGGTTGATCCTGTGGTTTGTTGGTGGTGTGGACTGAAATAATTTATATCAAGTTATAGTAAATAAATACTTATTTATTGGTTTTTATAACAAACATTTTAACATGACCATATACTGAGAATTTGGTATACGTATATATAAAAATATAAAATAAAAATATATATAAAATGTCCGTTCTTGCTAGTCAAGTGTGAATGAATGATTTACAAAATTTATAATCGAAGCCTTCGTCATCGCATGATCATTTTTTTTTCAGTTTTTCAGCCCGCAATGTATTGCGAACAAAGTATATGCTTTAAATCGCGCCGACCTAATACACTGTTTTATTACATTGCTGTTTTTGGTAAAAATGTGTTATTTATTAGATTTTAAATAAAAGTCGAGTTGCGTTAGATAGTATCAATGAAATAATAGTGAAATCAATAAAAAATTACAAAAATTTTTGAAAAAATCATGGAGTATTCGACACGAAATTCCAACTACATCTGTATGTCTATCAAGTACAGAATCCATGTTTTCATTTTTCGTTACGCTGTCATTTACACGGTGTATGTATAAACAGTTAAGGAAATATAAATACGGCTACCCAAGATGAACTTGCCAGTTTATACTTGGAATATTACTTTTTTGGGCTTGGTGAAATCAGCCCCGCCGATGAAAGCACCGCTGCTCCATCCAAGGTCAAATCAAATTTGGATTAAACCTACGTGAGCCCCTATACGATTCCATCCTGAGGTACGTAGTATGAATATCATTGTATTGTATAGGCGATGATAGGAGATCCGAATGCTCCTTTTAAGATCATTGGTTTTGGTGTCCTATTTGTTGATTTGTTTAGGCTACCGCTTCCTAGGCCATCCACGTGCTCTAATATCTGGAAGTCCTATTACATTTAATACAATCAAGGAACCCCGGATCTTAGAACATAACTGAAGATCGTTGACGCAATTGAAGACAGAAGAAAAGTCAGTTTAATTTTAAATTTACGGCAAAAAATCCATGTTAACATTAGTGAAAAGTTTTGAAATCTTTTGCCACCGACCGACCGTTTTTATTTTTTCATTTATTTGTATTCAATACTTTGCATAGACACTTCCTTGGAAAAGATTTTCTCTTTGAAAAATACAGTCTTCTTTTCAATATGCTATTTTAGCTTAGAGTGAACATAAGAATAGACTCCGACAATTTGTACTTTGCCGGACTCCCTACCCATATAACGTAATGGTACCGCTTTTTAAGTCGCTCAAAATTAAATAATTTTAATGCTACAGGTCCTTACTATTACTATCGTTACCTGCTCAAAAAGTTAATTTGTTATTACTATTTAAGTACTCGTTAATTTATTCTATATGTAAGCAGTAAGAGTCCATCCCGACTCCTTACGCTTGGATTTTTTTCTAAACTTTTTTTTTTATCACAGACCATGTAAGGTTTGGATGGTAAAGTATTTTTTTCAAATTGGACACCACAGTTAAAGTTATAGAATCAAATTTGTAGGCACAGGGCACCCACTATTAGTCTAAGGTACTGCTTAGTCTCACGGTTTTTTTAGAGAATTAAAAAGAAGACATTTAGATTAGCATAGATCACTAGGCAACAGAAGTTGTAATATTTGTATAGATCAAGCTGCAGAAGAATCCTTGTAACTCTTCTGAATTGTACTTTTTCTAAAGGACTCTTCATGAGATAAGTCTGTTTCAAAAGAAACAGACTTAAACAAAACAGGTTATCTAACATGTAGTTAACAGTCAAAATAGATATAAATTTCGTACAATATACCAGTTAGCGTAATTTTAGGTACGGAATTAAAATTACAGTTATTTTAATTCCGTACTTTAATTACGTTTACTACTATGTATTAAATTTTTAAGCTAACGTATATCTGAGTTGGTAATTTTTATATTTACCACAATTTAGAATGTAATTTTTTATACTTATACTCTTATACTTATAGTTGCTTATTTATACTTATAGCTTGTACTTTGTCATATTAAAGATGTGGTACTTTATATTATTTACAGAATTTGTATTTTTTATTTCACATTAGCTTTGCGCTCTGTAATAATGTATATTCTTAGTCCTGCTAATACGATTCAATAATCCATTAGATTGTGCCGCCATAGCACTTCGGATTTGAGCTTCCTCTATGGTTCGTAGAGGACATGTAGCAATGCGTAAGAGGCTACGAGACTACAAGGGTCGTAGAGATGAGTGTATAGCGTAGACTGCTACGAATAGTGAAGTTAATAATATTGGTACCGGCAACTTTATCGACGAATTAATGGACGAATAGCAATTCGCCTAAATTGCATTATAGAACTCAAGTTTAATAAACATAAGTACAGCTAAAACTTATAAATTCTGAAGATTTGGTTAGCGATTTGGGCAGTAGTATTATCTCTACAAAAATCGTGGCCTTCTGGATAGGAGGCCACGATATATTCTCAAAATATCTTAAAGTTGATAACGTTAAAAATACTTTATAGTTGGTCTAAATATGTGTTTAACATTTTTAAATGTCACTTAATAAAATATAAGTATTGTGATTTTGACTCAGTCTGTTTGAGTAAAAATTATTTAAAAACACTATTTAAAAAGGATTGATATAAGTACCAACTTTTAATTTATAGTAAAAAGAAGTATCTTCACGTTGTTATTTCCGCAGAGTTAGGCAGAGGCACAAACAGGACAGCCACGACTAAAAGTTGTATTATAAAATTTGAGAATCACTTTTATATTTGTTGACCGACCTAGGGATTGAACCCGGAACCTCGTGAAGTTTAGTCCAACCGGACCTCTAGATCATAGAGGTGATACAGTATGAATTGAGGAAATTAATTATTAGTCAATATTTAAATAAGTATCCACTTACGAAACACAGCCAGGATGAATGTAAGAGTTTTAGTAGACGACGTAGTAGATGTAAATAAAGCAAGTCTTTACTTTGCTATCACACGAAACCCGTGTAGTTTTTGTGGCGAGATATCTTCTAGGTAACACAGAATATGACAAGCACGATTAAGTCCGAGCTCGGGAAAAAATCCAACTTGTCACACTAAAGTATCCACTTTCTGTATGTTTTAATATTAGTCAAACCTTTGATTTGGTATCACATAAACTTTTGTTAACAAAACTTGAGAGACATGACATTAGTAAATCGTGATAATGATTTCAAAAAAACATTGTTGATATAACAAAAATAAGTGGAAAACGCAAAAAAGTATATAGTTTATAGTTCAACAAATGATCTCCTTGGTGCCATCAATCATATTATTTGTTGAAAATACAACTCTTCTCATCAAGTGCAAAAACAAAAATCATCTAGTTGCAGAAACAACTAACAACAAACTTTAACAAAGTGGCAGAATTGTTAAATGAAAGTAATCTTAAATTAAATATAACAAAAACAAAATTAATCAAATTTCAAATACATTATAAATTTTACTAACTTTCTAGGAAAAAAACCGATATTTTTTTTAGTTTGTACACGTATTAAGAAGAATATGAGAAGTGGCAAGCTTGGATACATTTCTTTTAGCTATCGTTTGCGGAAATTCTGTAGGATCAAATGATCTTTAAATTAAAAAATTGTATACGGGCGATATGTGGCGTTTATCAGCTACATACATGCATACCGCTTTTGAAGTCGCTCAAAATTTTGCCTTTAATTTGCTTATATATCTTGGCTATCGTGTATTTGTATTAAAACATAACTTTTTTCTAAACAAATGCTGAAGTTAAATAGTAAATAACATACTTCAAAAATAGCGAAAAAGTACATGTACTTAATCAAACGTAATATATATGCATATATGTCTGTTAGTACTTCTGTCGTCCATCCTGATATCACTTCCATTAAAAGATAACGAAACAAGGTACTGCATTTGCTATTTAAAGAAAATATATATTATTGTATAAAAGATATTCTTGCTGACAAGCATAAATAAATAAAATATTATTTAATAATTATAAACTTAATTTTATTAAGGAAATTGTGGTTTCTGTCGATTTTGTTTTGTCGTTTCTTCTCTTGACTGGCTAGGGTTGAAAACGGTGGTAGTGTACAGCAGATAGGATTAAAATAATCTACTATTACAATTATTTGTAATAAATAATGAAGTTTATCAAAACTGTAAATAAGTGCTGTGATTTAAATGTAAAAATATGTACAAACATTTAATTTCTATAAATTGAATTAAATGTTTGCACACCACAATGTGGTACAATATGTTGGTATGCTTAAATATCTTTGTAACTTGTTTGCACTCGATACCGAATTGGTACTATACAAACGATGCAGTATCAATAAATTATGAAACTTGAATCTTTTATACCACCATGGTATTAATTAAGGAAAAGTGTTTCTACGGATGTACATTTGTCACAGTTCACAAGCTGTAAGAAAACTGAAATTCTGTATATAAACAAGTATAAACAACAAAAAAAATATAGAACTTGGAACTTTTATCACCCCTTGGAACAAAGTAGGTAGTATGCGTAAAAATATAAAACTCTCTAGAAAATCAAATGATTCCGAGATGGTCCCAAATGGTTTTTATCAATATCCTACTGGTAGATTTGGGTTACCTTTAATAATGCATTCATTTTTGTTCTCACCACTATTTAGATAAGAAATAAATTTTAAAGAAGAAAAGAAAAAGAAAGAAAAAAAAATATTTATTTGCGGAATATGAGTGTTACAAAGATGTGACAAAATTGTTTAAGCTTTTATTATATTTTTAATTTAATTATTTAGGCTTTAATTATAAAGATGTTACAAAATTTATATGGGATCATACCGGAATCGTGTCCTATCTTATTAAAAATGAATCATAAATGTCGGCTTGTTATTAACCGAGTACATACATACATACATACATACATACATACATACATACATACATACATACATACATACGGCGGGCGCCCCCTTACTGTACTGCGCACAATAATCATACTTTCCTTAGCGGATAGCAAATAGAAGCTAAGAATGATAAAGTTTACTAAAACTTTGCACCGCTAAAATGAAGTTTGTGTAGCTGAACTATACAAGATACAAGATAGAAACACTGAGCTTGTTTTAGTAATATTTAAGACTAAGAATTTTAAACCGAATTAATGTTAAACAGCTGTTATGAACAATACACACATACACACACACACACATACATACATATTTTCAGGCCAAGTCCCTTACGGGGTAGTCCCTTACGGGGTAGTGCCAGACCTCACGATCCTGACAAACCTGTCTTGCTTCCTTCACATTCATAACCCTTTTCATACAAACACGCCGGTTTCGGAGACTCTTGACACCACCCTCGGATAATATCCGATTGATCTGATCGTGAAATGTCAGCCTTGGTCTACCATTTATAGCTAATTTTTTACACCATGTCATAGGCCTTTCTGCCATGCAGATCGTATGTGGCGAACAAAGGTTTAATTAGTCATTACTAAGAAGACCACCGGTGGTAGAGCTGCAACACGTCCGAGTAGTCACCTAACTATTACTCCCGCCGTAACAGTTTATGTTTCGGTTCGAAGGGTTGGGTAGCCGATAGACTTGCACAGTTGGCCTATCACCTCGGCCACAAGACTGCGATGCACCTATAACGTGTAAAAAAGTTAGCTATAAAATGTCTGTCAACGCATGCGCTACGAAAACCATTAACAATAGCAGTATAATATGTTCTACAATATTAAAGAACGTATTAATATCTACAAAAAAGTTCAGGACATTATGTATCTCACTATTACAGTTATGGCAATATAACTACTTTTATACATTTTAAAAGTTATTATAAAAAAGAGGTCATAGTCGGAATATGTTATCTATACCTTTTTAATAATCCCAGTGTAAATAAATCATTTCATATTGAAGACTGTTTCAATACCTTGAGATTACTTTTTGAATTATTCAAATCAAAATGTTCATTCAAAAGATATTACAAAATTAAAAATACAATTCTTAACAAAATACAATATATCTACCTACGCTAGAAAATTATAAAAGCGCGCGTGGTGCGCGACGGCCGACAACACCACGTGAGTTTGTATCACACTAGCGACTTGACCTGGCTTCGCTCGGGTAATAGAATTTATGTAATCTATACTAATAATAAACTGAAAGATGTTATTGTTTGTTTGTTTGTTTTAAATAGGCTTTAAAGCTGCCTGGCCGATTCGGTAAATTCTTATTTTGTTCTAAACCCGCATTACCGCTAATAAAATTAGGATTTGGGTAAAATGCTTCATTCCTACGGGAAAACCGTTAACAGGACAACGGGAGTAGGGGAGAATTACCCTTTCGTGTTTTCGTGGAATGTCAACTGCTAAACGGCTTTACCGATTGGGTTGAAATTTTGTAAGTATATTTCCACTGTTTCACAGACACGTATTATGCACAGCAAATACATATACATAAAAATTAATCGTCGTAATGTAGGTAAGTACGAGCATACTCAGAACTTTTGACAGGATAGATACACCAATTATAAGGAAGAAAGATTTGATTGCTGGT
>NJDC01018960.1:148484-187589 GCA_002245475.1 Calephelis virginiensis
AACCATTAACAATAGCAGTATAATATGTTCTACAATATTAAAGAACGTATTAATATCTACAAAAAAGTTCAGGACATCATGTATCTAACTATTACAGTTATGGCAATATAACTACTTTTATAATTTTAAAAGTTATTATAAAAAAGAGGTCATAGTCGGAATATGTTATCTATGCCGTTTTAATAATCCCAGTGTAAATAAATCATTTCATATTGAAGACTGTTTCAATACTTTGAGATTACTTTTTGAATTATTCAAATCAAAATGTCCATTCAAAAGATATTACAAAATTAAAAATATAATTCTTAACAAAATACAATATTAACTTAACTTAACCTACCCTAGAAAATTATAAAACGCGCGCGTGGTGCGCGACGGCCGACAACACCACGTGAGTTTGTATCACACTAGCGACTTGACCTGGCTTCGCTCGGGTAATAGAATTTATGTAATCTATACAAATAATAAACTGAAAGATGTTATTGTTTGTTTGTTTGTTTTGAATAGGCTCTAAAGCTGCCTGGCCGATTCGGTAAATTCTTATTTTGTTCTAAACCCGCATTACCGCTAATAAAAATAGGATTTTACCTGGGTAAAATGCTTCATTCCTACGGGAAAACCGTTAACAGGACAACGGGAGTAGGGGAGAATTACCCTTTCGTGTTGAGAAAGGTGGCACTGCTGTCGGAATGTCAACTGCTAAACGGCTTTACCGATTGGGTTGAAATTTTGTAAGTATATTTCCACTGTTTCACAGACACGTATTATGCGCAGCAAATACATATACATAAAAATTAATCGTCGTAATGTAGGTAAGCACGAGCATACTCAGAACTCTTGACAGGATAGATACACCAATTATAAGGAAGAAAGATTTGATTGCTGGTTTGTTTGTATTGAATAGTATTGAAAATTCTTTTACGATTGAAAGCGAATCCTATCCCTGATGAACATAGGATACTTTTTAAAGCAGGACTATGCTTCATTCCCACGGGACAACGGGTAATAGGACATCAGGTCGTAAAATTATCCTTCCGTACTTATCTATTTCACATACCTAACTTCTAAACGGTTAAACAGATTTTAAATGGACACCCATTCGATAGTTTCCTGTATCTGTATAATACAATTGGACCCGGTAGGTCGAGCTGCTGTCGGTATATTATCTACACTATAATGTTAAAGAGGAAAGATTTGATAGTGTGTTTGTTTGTATTTAATAGGCTCCGAAACTACCGAACCGATTTGAAAAAACGCTTTACCATTAGAAGCAGTCATTATTGCTGATGCGCATAGGGTGCCATATTTCTATGAAAAATTAGAAATTTGTCCACCCGTGCGAAGCCGGGATGGGCTGCTAGTTATTAAAATAACCATAAACAAACGTGTTTATCGATATTTTCTTCTTTACCGCACTAGAGTTGCAGGCGTGGCTTTGTTAATACGAATAGTAGATAGTGGTGACTGTCCAACATTTACTATTACTAACTATTTGTTTTATAACTAGCCGAAGAAAAGCGAAACAAACCCTGGGCCGCTCACAATAAAGATGCAATTCTGTTAAACTATTTTTAAATTGAGAAAATCTCTTTGAGACGTGAATTCAAACCTTGTGGTCGTCCACCATGGTTGGGTTTGTATTGGAACAAGTCTTTAAAGAATTTCAAGAAAGCTTACTTTGACACAAATTGGCTTCTGTTTGTTTGTTTTAATTTGTTTGATCTTTATTTGGCTTATATAGATATATATAAGATATTGTTTGTCACTGGCTAATGGTAATGGCAGACCAAGGCAGCGTAACTTTATTAAATAATTAAGCGTAACAAAGCTGCAAAAACCGACTCCGACTTCTATGTCGTGATTCGATAATTCTTCGCAACACAGCAGACAGCAAATCGTTTCGAAATGGTCCCACACAAATTTTATCAACATCCTACTAGTAGTTTTTGAGTCATACTATTACATACATTTTGCACTTATCTTAACTCAAAAACCACTGGTATGATACAACTAATAGGGGACCACTTCGGAATCGTGATTTATCTTTCTTATAAAGAACCATCAAAATCGGTTACTAGCGGAGTAATTGTATGACAAACATATAAAAATACAGTCAAATTAAGGACCTCCTCTTTTTTTGAAGTGTGTAAAAATGGAAAACAAGAGAAATTTTAGCTGTACTAGTTAACCGCTGTGAATTAAATTTCGAATAAGATGTATGTGTGTGTCTGTGCGTGTGTGGATTTTTTTGCATGATACTGTTGCTGTTACTGTTAGGTATGCCAAATGCCGTGATAAGTTGAGAAGTAAGTGTAGGATAGCGGACCTTGGGCCCCCAAAGCACCTAGAAACGCAAGAAAACATTGAGATACGTTTAGAAACATGATCATAATATTCTACACAACTCAAAGCTGTGCCATAATGATAAAAAGATTTCAAATTTTACAATCGAACTAGTCTAAAATTATTAGAATTCGACCGAAACTTTAGCAACAGATGGAAGTTGAATTTTTCACATGGAAGGCATTCTTACCTTGTAAAAACTCTATAAAATCAATTACCAACAGTCGTATTCCCAAATAGGTACGACTTAGTAATCTTCAAGAAACGAACCCTACCTATTTGTTTATATTTACTTATTTGTAGAAGTTGGTACAATCAAGGTCTTGAAGAATTTATTAAAGAATGATTTCTCCGGGCCTAGTGGCGTACAAACATTGTTTATGAAAAAAACACAATTTAGGAAATAAAATGGCAGAATTAGTTCAATGATCTCATAAAGGTACGCAGACATTTTATAATTCATTGCAGTTCTAGTAATACTTTACTTATAGTTGCATGTCTATCATTTTATTATCACCATCAACAAAACTTAAGAAAATTGTTACGTTAAATTATTATCAATACTAATTGAATACTTTATTATTATACAATTTTAAATTGGAAATAAATTTAAATTAAATTGTTATGGTGATAAGTAAAAATAATATTGAGTATAAAATAAATACTAAAAGATTTTTTAAAAAAACGCATTTTTTGGATGTTTTAGTTAGATTGGAAAAAAAAATTTTAGACTCTACACGCCCGTATCCCAGGGCACCCACGGCTATGCAAAGCTACTAGTCCTAAAATGTCATAGATTTCAAACCTATAGCCAACTGGGCCTAAAAATCCAGAACAACTTCGTTTATATTAGAAAATTTAAAAATACATTTTGTCTTACCCGACCCAGGAATCGAACCCTAGACCCCATGTAGTCAACGCTAACACATAATCACTAGATTATATAGGCGACATGTAATTTGATCATTGAAAGAAAAAAAATGTGCATATTAAAAATGAAGCCACCAGGAGAAACGGCAATGTGATTGTATTTTTAAACTTCCAGGGTCTATCCCGGCACAATCCTCGATCGATCTCCCGCTAACCGTTTTACGGACCGGCGGGAACTTTTCACTGCCAAAATATTGTGCGGGGTGGTATAAGCATATACTGTCCGTTTGTTTCAAACACATTTTAACATTTGCACTCGACGGACGATCTTGGTATGGTTAAGCATTTTGTAGTGACTTAATAATACGCATGTCCCGCTCATAAACTGCTTCCTTCCATTTTATCTCAATACGTAGATATAGATCCGGCGGATAGCGATAAACTGTATCAAAATACTTGTTTGTGTGGGTTTCGGGTGTGGGTGTTTATTAAATTTATTCCGGTATCTTCACTTTATACCTTTAACATAAGTACATAATTTTCTTATTTTGGCTTTAGGTCAATTTGTGTAATTTTGCGAATTTTTATTTATTTATTTAATTAATATGACGTTCTTAATTTCAAGCTGGTCGCTAAAGACCAAAAAAGGCAAAAATAAATAATAGTTTAAAGAATTAGCGGATTCGCTTTTATGTCTATTTGAAGTAAAAAATAGCAAATTTTTTTTAAAAGTTCAAATAAAAAAAACGAGTTCCCAAGCAAAAACGATTTATATAAAAGAGCGGGCTGCTTGGTTTTAATTCCTTTAAAAACCCTTTACTTGTCAGATATAAGAAACGGTAAACTTATTATGAGACTATCATTGCCGGCGGCTTTTCTCGCGTCACATTCGGGATAACGCAATTCCCTTATCTTCCTACAGAACACGAAACAAAATGCAGAAGAGCTCTCGCAACAGAATAATACAACACTAACATACTTCTGTAGACGATATGTTATATCTTTCCCTTTGGGGATAGAATATAAAATTTCTGGGCATTGGTTACATAGGTACAACTGAAAAATCTGAAAATGGGAGAAGCATGGTTTTTCTAAGTACACCCCGGCTGGCGGGCGGCGGCTATCTTTAATGTGGTAAACATTGCGCTTTGTTATTGATCATTTTGATACTAAGTTAAATCGGAAATTGTATCCTTTTGA
Source organism: Calephelis virginiensis (assembly GCA_002245475.1). Classification (NCBI taxonomy): domain Eukaryota; kingdom Metazoa; phylum Arthropoda; class Insecta; order Lepidoptera; family Riodinidae; genus Calephelis; species Calephelis virginiensis. The sequence goes on from NJDC01018960.1 coordinate 152,898, forward strand.
ATTGTGATGAAATTGTGGGAATTGTCAGCTTACGTGGAATCATTACATTTCGTGATTTTCGACGCCAATTTCAACTAAAGTTTGTGTAAGGGTACCTACACTAGAAACCTCAAGTGAATTTAAATTTTAAAAACCTAGTAGCGCCATCTGTCGGAGGCCGTGGGTTTTCTTATCTTTTGATGTTTTTTTTTCTCAAATGTTGATTAGATTTAATGTTTTAACATAGTTTTAGTTGAATAGTTTATTATTTTTTATAACAAAGAGCCTGCTTACTAATAGATTTCCACCCTAAAACAATGGAGAAAATCCCCGTACATATTCCTCTTCCCATTTTTAGGGGTTTGGTGTAAAATTGTCAATAAACTCTTAATGCAAGAATGTTTCGTTTACAACGTATAGTCTGTCTACCATTTTTCAGCTTTTTACTTTGATAACTGACGAAACTCCCGTAAAAACTGCGTTCTACTTTGAACACGGCGGAATGTTTTAGACAAAATTTCACCCCGTCTTTTAAGGGGATTGGAGCAGTAAGCGATGCACGTATTGTTCATTGGCTACAAATAGTTTGTACGCCAAGTTATAAATTTCTGCCTTGAAAATTGTGGAATGCTCCATACAAACTACCACCGCTTCTTCCACGGGAACCTTCCTCAAAATATGAAGTATCTACCTGTCAAATGTCGTTACGACCGGTTCAATAGGTTCGACGTGAATCGCGGTCGAGATACAGACAGACAGATAGAAAACAATTCACTCTTCTACAGATTATATACAAGTAATATATACGAGTACATACCTTATTATGCACCACGTTAAATACGATTAAATATATTTTCTTTATAATTTTTTTTATTTACACTTATAGAAAATTATTTTATATTTTATAGTTCAGCTAAACATAAAAGCGACTTCGTTCGTTTTTTAAACTATTCGATATTTATTTAGTTACTCGGTACAGATACCGTTCAACGTAGACACAATGTTTCGAGCCGTGTGCTTCGGCGGGCTCCCCCTTACTGTACTGCGCACAATAATCATACTTTCCTTAGCGGATAGCAAATAGAAGCTAAGAATGATAATGTTTACTAAAACTTTGCACCGCTAAAATGAAGTTTGTGTAGCTGAACTATACAAGATACAAGATAGAAACACTGAGCTTGTTTTAGTAATATTTAAAGCTAAGACTTTTAAACCGAATTAATGTTAAACAGCTGTTATGAACAATACACACATACATACATATTTTCAGGCCAAGTTCCTTACGGGGTAGGCAGAGAGTATTGAGTACCAGCCCACACGATCCTGACAAACCTGTCTGACTTCCTTCACATTCATTACCTTTTTCATACAAAGACGCCGGTTTCGGAGGCTCTTCACACCACCCTCCGATAATATACGAGTGATCTGGTCATGGAAAGTCAACCTTGGTCTCCCCGGGTACCTACATCCATCCACATTCGCATTGTTTATCTGATCTGTCAATCTTTCATCTGTCATTCTTTTCACATGACGAAACCAGCTGAGCATGCCCTTTTGCATTTTAACACCAACACTTTCTTTCAATCCGACTATTTCTCGGATCTCACTGTTGCGAATGCGGTCAGCGAGCGCTATACCAACGGTTTTTCTGTAGCGCTCTTATTTCGACCGCATTTATCCTACTTTCATGCTCTTTCTGACATACCCAACTCTCGCTTCCATACAATAACGTTAGGATAAGCACAGAATTATGCAAAGCGAGTCTAGCTTTTTGACTCAAAACCTCGCTTTGAAATAGCTTACCCAACGCTCCATTCACACGATTCCCTGCACACACTCTCGTCTTTACATCCGCGGTGTACCTTCCATTCCTGCTAAAAGCGCAACCAAGATATACAATTTCATTCACTAGCTCCAACACTACATCATCAACCAAAACTCTTACATCCGTTTTGGCTTCGTCTCTTTCAAACACCATAACTGTGACCAGTGTCTGCAGTGTCTCCGATGGTGTAGATCTCAAAAGAACTGCCTGCACAAAGTAGGCAGTTCACCACTTGATCACCCATAAGCATTCCCACATTTAATGATCTTAACCTTTGAAGACATTTGTCCAATTACAAAATAAACAAGCGTGCCGATAACACACAGCCCTGCTTGACGCCAATGTTGACATCACACTAAGGCGATATGTTGCCGTCCACCCGCACGCATGGACGCATGGACGCAAGGACGCAGCTAGGACTATCCAATAATCCGGCAAAATGTCCCAAAGTTCCGTACAACCCTGTCAAATGCTTTTTCGAGATCCACAAAACCGCAGAAAACCCTCTGATCCACGAAACCACCTTGAGCCTCGCACAATATTCCATCGGACATCCCTTGCATCCTCATTTCAACTATTTTTCCATACTCTTTTGATGCTAAACTGATCAAAGTAATGGCCCTGTAACTTGTACAGTCCATGCGCGAACCTTTGCTTTTACACAAGGGCACGATGACGGCACGCCGCCAGTCTTCGGGTACTCTGCCGGTCTTCCAACATTTGTCAATTAAACTTTTCCTTTCTTGCAACGACGTTATATTTCTTTCTTCAAATCTTTCATACTGACATTTGACTGCAAACATGATACATAGTTTTCTTCTTTCTTTCAACGGAGGCTTAAATTAGAGACAAATACCGATTAAATTAAAATTGAGTAGCGTTTCGGAAACTGGCTGTGAACCCGATTCGTTAAATTATGGTGGTTCGGAGGGTAATGTAGCCGGTAAACTTACTTTTGCTCGAGGCCTAACATCCCGGCCTCAGGTTGGCAACCATTAGCACCTTTGGTGTCTCTAGGCGGCGTGAAGTTCTTACCATCAGGCAATCCGTCTGCTTGTTTGCCTTCCTTTTTTATCATTAAAAAAATATTACAACTCACGCCGGGCGGTTCGCCGACACAGCTAGTAGTAAATACAAATATGTGTGTAAAAGGGATATTCACGTGACTTCAAAATTTGAATGAAAACATTCGAAACTGAAATTTAGATAGTTTTTGCTGAGGTCACTCTTACTGTGTGTGTGTCTAAATGTGTTTAAATCAGTTTGATTAGATGTTGTTCACAAATTATCTAGAAAAAAATTAAAGCTAAAGGAGGAAAGTTACTCTGTGTTCAATTCAAGCGTTTAAGTTTTTTATAAAGTAATTTTATACAAAGTTTAAGATACTCGTAGCTGACCCAAGAAACCTTGTACTGTTCGATTGGTGGTAATTTTGTTGCGCACTCACTAAACGAATTTTAAGTTATCGCTATCTTCTTACAACGAAAGTAATAAAAAGAGATAAAACACTGTAAGTGCTTTCAAATTAGTATGTGCACGAAATTTCTACAGATGTTTGATCTATCACTCCGAAAATGTCGGTTAAACATCACAATTTGACATCTAGCATGTTCCATCTCTTTTGTTTTTGTTTCATTTGAAAAAGATAGCTAGCATCTAAAATAAGTTTAATTTGTGAACAACAGAATAATTACCATTGAATTCTTAAATTTTCTTATGTTCCGTTAAACCTAAACAAAATTAGCGAAATCCTTCCATGGTGAGATGAACAAAGGAAATAGGTAATTATTGATATTGTCTCCTATTAATATTATAAATGCGAAAGTTTGTAAGTATGGATGTATGGATGTTTGTTACTCTTTCACGCTCGAATGGCTGAACGGATTTGTCTGAAATTTGGAAGACAGATAGATTGTGACCTGGATTAACATATAGGCTATTTTTAATCCCGATCGCACACCGGGTTTCTGTGAAAACGCGGGCGAAGCAGCAGGTAGCAGCTAGTATTTGATATTGACATAAAACATTGAAACATTAATATTTCCTACCAGTAAACTTGTCATTTACGCAAATACAACCTTAAACATTAGGCTACAGTAGTGCCTTATATGATTCCGGTTGGCGGTAGGTCGCACCTCACCCGTCACCCGTAACAAATCTACAAAATACAACCCAATTCAGGCTTTTAGTCGTTTAGTTTCACTTTCGAACCACAAAAAGTCGAAGACGCTCAAAACCCAAAGGCGAATGTTATCGAGGCAAACGTGATCGTTAACCTATTTGGGCGGGAGTGTGGCCGTTTTCATATTTTTTCTACTCAATTGGTAGAATTTTATATAACGAAAGAAAAGTTCATTGGTATATTAAATAGTTACTTTACAGTTTTATAAAAATATGTACTTAAAAATGGTTTCACTTCCCTTATAATAAAAAAAAGACTGGTGAATTACATGATGGTAAAAATTCGTAATGTCCACAAAAGACACTGGATGCTGACTGTGTTTTGCTAACTGAGGCTAAGGTGATACGTTTGTCGCGTAAATATATTTACCTCTTTTAACATGGAATACTGGTGATGAATGAAAGGTGAATAAAGATATTATGGTGGCAAAAGTAAGTAAAGTTGTTCTACAAATAAATTCCCATGCCCTGTTGCTGGATCTGACTATGTAGATTCCATATATTACAATTACAGAAAGATGAATATCGGTATACATACGTTTCCTATTTCATCTCTTTGATCGATTTGATTTAGGCGATCAAATGGTAATTCATTTTCTTACCAATTTTTATGGTATATTTTTTACAATTTAGTTTATACTCTATACTGAACGGTTAGCCCAGTGCAATATTTAATATCTTAATATGTGTATTTTATTTTAATAATAAGCAAAAACAAAAATCATAAGAAAAAACAGATTTATCTACTGAATATTGTCAGTTATCCTGCAAATAAATTATAATTTAATAATTTGATTTTGGATTAATTTAAGTCAAGTTAAAATAAAAGAAAATTAATATTTCATTTAATTATTCAGTGATAGCTTGATATTAGTACAAAATTGGAGTTTGAATACTGTCACCCTGTTGGGCGGGGGCGTTAGTCGGCGTCCGCCCGCCCTCCCGGCGTCACGTCAGCGACGCACCACGAGGCCTATACCAACATATCAGTGTTTAGTGTTTTAGTGTAATTTTAAGCGTGAGTTTTATTGTGAATGTGTGTTTAGTGTTTTCGGAGGATTCCAATTTTACACAACAATACATACAAATCAATTTTTTAGTGATTTTGTTGCGTTTTTTACGTTATTTTTTAATTATAAAATAATATTTATACGTAAAATGTAAAAATATAATGAAGACGGAATCAAGTTTTAACTTTAGTAGATATATAATGCTCATACAAAAAGATAAACAAATTCAGTAACTACATTTTTGTGAAATTATGATTATTTTAATAAACTAAAGCTAAATTATGTTAAAATATAGTTAAGTCTACAATTTCAGAGCTGTGTTTTTACACCGCAGCCGGCCTCACCGGCCCGTAGTACTATTAATATACGAGGCTCTAGAGTACAGGTAATTCAGTTGCAGGGGTCAGGTGGTCGCCGCTGCACGACATCTATCATATACATGGATAAATGTCAAGTACTTGTAGTGGTAAATATTTGTTTGCTACTGTGTAATGATCAAACTCCGGAACTAAGAAATTTCAGGCAACAAGTAAAATTTCATAATAATCCAATCGAAGTAATATTGCTAAATGACCCTTGTTCTAGTTTTGTTTTTTGATATTGTTTTGAACAATATGTTCGGATAGGTATTTAGGTGACTCAATCCTAAAATGGTTTGTTCTACTTTGGGTTGAGGTTGGAATGCAAGCGTACACACGACTTCCAGGTGTTGGATAATCAATATGGGTACACGACACCTATGGACGGTAATGGTGCGTTTTATACCTGAAAAAGGGTCTTAAGACACTTGCGTAAATAGCTATACCAACTACGCTACACTGCAAACTAAAATACCACAGTAACGAACACAGATAATTTGGCTTCAGCAATATTCCTGGCAGTAACATCAAAACAGGCTAGGCGTTTGATGTAGGCCTTGTACAACCACGTACACAGATAAAAAATCAACTCCGAAATGCAGACATCTATATAAATCATATCTGTCTTTGTCGGGTGTGAAATCCGAACCCTGTTGTGGCGTTAGAGGTGCCTGTCAACTTGTGTATCCTCGTGCGGTCAAAGATATTTCGGAATTTTGTGTGACGACGTTATTTGCCCTATTTTCGGAACGCCAAACACGAAAATCCGTTTTGGCCCTCAGCAGACCCTCGCCAGTAACCTCGACAACATTAGGACGACATTGCGAAAGCAGCATTAAATCTAATTCTGGGTATCTGAGTGGCTCTCTTTCAAAGATAACACACACATACATACACGTAAATACAGATTTGGAGCGAGTTTTTAATTGACTTCGAAAAAAGGAGGAGGATAATATGTTTTACTGTGGTAATTTACGGTAGATAGGGATAAATTAATTAACATTCTAAAAATTGTGTGTATTAATAAATAATCATGTAAAAAATACAAAATACAGTGTGTAAATAGTAACTAAACAATTAAAATTACTAATATCATTAATACTTATTAAAATATTTGCACTCCATAAGTTGGTAGAATATGTTGGAACGCTTAAATAATTTTGTAACATCTTTGTAACACTCATATTCCGCAAATATTTTTTTTCTTTACTCTTATATTTTTTTATATACGTTAATCCGTGTCTCCGTAATTTCTAAAGCGACTTAAAATTTTTATTTTATTTCAAATAGCCTTGTATTATGAGGTGGTCCCATTTCCACCAAGTATAGCTCTCATGATGAAAACGTGGCAAGTGCTAAATATTCCTGTATCTGGATGATTTACGTATTGAAATCGAACTTGGTTTATGCCAGTTTTACTGCGCTTAACCTTTCCGTGAAAGGTGAGCGAACTAGCGTACAGCAGTAAGATATTATAGTGGACTATAGACGCCATAGATGGTACATGTGCGTCGCTGTCCTATGGTTGGGATGTCAGGCCCATTGTGCAAGTCTACCGGCTACCCCACCCTCCGGAACGGAACTTGACAGTGTCATTATGACCGAAGGAATGGGTAGGGCGGTGGATCCTTACTCGGACAATTTGCTGCACAGTATTGTACCGCCAGGTCTTATTCGTGATGACCTATATTTTAACCAGTGCTCGCCTCTTACGAGCTACCAGGCCGAGAAGTAGATAGTCTATTCTACTTAGCGTTCCCGGATGAACTCGGTGGAAAAAAATATGTGAAATGCTTCTGTTTACGGTGTTTTTTTAAATATAACATTTACAATGCTTATCAGATGGAGTCTAAAATGCATATCATGTCATGTCTGTTGTACTGTTAATTATGTTATCACTGACTCGATATCTTTTCTTTCTTATTTTGTATAGACATGTAGAGTAAATAAATAAAGTACTTGAGCTTGACTTCAGTGACTCTTTCAACTAATGTTTTTTGTTTCTTTCAGTTTTCTTAACTCGGCTGTAAAAAGTCTTACTGGCTTCCTTTTTGTTTCCCCTTTAACGACAAACGTTCTTTAGTCGTTATCCTTTTCTTTTTCAGTAGGTACTTTTGTAGAAATTTGATTAAAATAAAATAAATTTCCTTGAAATTGCAAAATATCAATCTTTTGATTTGATTTAATATTTCTGTGTGAGTTCTGCTCTTTGTAAGACTCAAAATAATATTAAATGTAAAATTAATGAAATAGTTACGTCAGTGTGGTACTCCCCGGTACTCGAATGACCCAATGGCATTTGACCCATTTGCTTCATATCATATATATAAAAAAACTGACAGTTTACTTCTAGTCTGTTCCAGACAAAACTGCCTATGCCTATTCACTGGCTGGCGTCTGCGCCTTGCTCCTACAACATAAATTTGGTTGTAATTTTTCTGCGCAAAATAGAAAGACAAACAGGTTTAGTTCTGTCAGCGGGGTTGTTACCACAAGCTCTCAAAACAATATTATTTCTAGAAATCTAATTGCCATTGGAGAAAGATAACCTTATAACGTATGTTATAAAGTTGCTTTTACAAGTGGACATTTGGCAAAATTGAAATAATACTGCAATAAGCGTTAATGGTAGGGCCTCAGATTAGTTTCGACTTGATATTTCTACAAACGTTAAATCTATTTATCGGATAAATGTGATTAAAAACGTCACAAGTTAACATGTGCAGACTATTCTTGTATGTCTAAATGTTCCGTATATTTTGTGTTTGTTTCATTGGAAAAATATAGATCTAAAACGAGTTTAGTTGGTGCTCAGCAGAGCTGTAATGTTTACATTTTGACGATATAGTCGGTTAACTAAATGTATGTGAAATGCAACGTCGCAGCCACAGTTGAAGCGCAACTTAGACGGTACTCATTTTAATGTGTGAAGACATGGTGTGTTGGTCGCGTGCCACACACGTCAATCCCGCGCAACCAGTCCCGCGGGTACCTGTTTACATTGAAGTTTTAAAGTAATTTACTCTGTCATTTTTTTTATTATACTAAAATGATTTAGTCATTTTGACGTCGAACGGAATTTATAGACAAACTTTCGTATTTGTAACCTAACTTTAATCGGAGATCCTTATTTGCATCATTATTTGCATTTGGCAAATTTAATGGTCCAAAGGAAAGTGTATCTGGTAAACTTGAGACTTGCAGAGGACAACGCCTCTTACTGAAATAAAATAGATCTATTTTTTTATTGCAACAAAATGATTGAGTTTCCGATTTCAACTAAAAATAATGCAATCTGGCCTCCTTTCCAACGTCGGGAGCGTTTGGGTCTATCGGCAGATCCTTATCTTAGGATTAATGTTCGTCGAGCACGCAGTAGTTCTTAGTGGACTGAAAAATATTTGGAATAGGGTATTAGATGAAATATTTTTAACCTAATTTAATTTTTGGTTATTCACATTAAATGCATAAAAAGTTTTTGGCCGCACCACCCTATTTGTCTTAAATATCTTCCATGCTCTGACGTGACTGATCCACAGTCTTGTAACATGTGTAGGCAGTAATATTGTGCAGGGTTCTGTACAAAGTTTGAATCTTCTAACAAATAGTACGTACGTACACACTGAGGCACGAACTCTAGACATATTTATATAGTGGACAGAATATAGCTACTGGAATATCGAAATATTCTGTAGACGAACATGACAAATAAAAAAAAACAAGAATGCACAGAACAGAATAAAAATATATATATAATTAAGATAAAACAATGCAAATATTAAAAAGAAAAAAAATAATACTATTAGTGGTCGCCTGTTGGTCGAAATTCGACCAAAATAAATTTTAATATCTTGTTGATAAGAACACTTGTTGGTAAGTACCTCTTTTTCGTCACCATACACTTTTACTATAAAAACTGAAAACGCAAAAACAAGTAATATTTTTTAAACTAAACAACACGCTTATATATTTAGCTGATTTAAAAAACAAAATTATTTTCTCTTTAAAATCTTAATAAGTGTGACTTTGTTTGTCCGCGATGGAGATGTTGATCTTCTGAACTAGTTAACCGATTTCAATTAAATTTGCACACCGTGTGCAGTTTGATCCAACTTAAAAGATCTCAATTTATGATCAAACAATTACCGTCCGAGCGAAGCCGGATCAAGCCGCTAGTTATATATATAGATTAGGAAAACTATATTTTATCGTTCATGAGCGATAGTTGCTGTCTCAATTGTTGTATATACCAAGATATATTGGGAACAGTACACTTACTATAAAACTAGTCAACCTGGCAAAATTTGTTCACTTGGCACTCAAAACTCTCTGCATCCCGCAGGGGGGACTTGCCCTGAAAACATATATGTATTTGTAAGATGATACACAAAACAAAACAAAAAACTTAAGACTTTGAAAAACTACGTTATTGCGCAAATAAAAAAAACGTAATTATAAAACTATTACACGCATTCATGTGTATATTTTGACATTTACCCCACTCCCTTAGTGGACTCAGAAAATTAAGTACCTACCAGGCAAATTTCGCTACAACCGATTCAGCAGATTCAGCGTAAATCGCGGTCATAATACAAACAGACAGACAAGAAAAATTTTAAAAAGACTAAAACTGTGTACTTTTACTTCTTTTTCATCGCCTGTACCTATGTTTTTGTAAAAATCTTTGTTGTAGAGAATTCCCTCTTCTGTGGTGATGATGTATTTTTTTAATGAAATTAAAATTTTAATAAAAAGTAATAGTTTAAAAATTAACAAAACTAGCTCAACTAAAAAGTAGAAAAAAAAATTTGTGAGTTCAAATAAAATTAAGAAAAGAAAATATCGTTATCGTTTTATCGTGCGGCTTAGCTTCGGCCGTTTTTGCAGCGTCGAAAACTTTAAAAAAATAAATATTTTGGATTTGGGTTCTGAAGATCTGATAATCAGACATTTTTTAAAAATACGTTTTGGTCCTCGGCCTTTGATAGTTCCAATTTAATTAGATTTAAAGTATTTCAAAAACACGTTCTTATATTACGTTACATAGATACGTAGATACCAAAAAAGTTGATAAAAGCTCCATAAAAAAGGCGATGGAGATTGGCTATGGGGATGCTGGATGCTAAACAGGAAAAATATTTTTTTACATTCATTCTCCGTAAGACGATTAACATACCTTTCGTAACTAAGAGCAACTAACATTCGTAATTCGATGTCGAATTGAACGAGTATCTTAGAAATTTGGTCAGTAAATGGTCAGTATTTTAGAAGGTTTTAGTCAGTATAATCAGTATTTTTGGCCATCGATCTAGCTTCCACCCCTGGAATTGTTAAATGTGTTATTTGTTACTTCAGAAATCGCTTAAGAAACATATAAATCATCCTAAAGTTCAATAACCCCCGGTAAAACTTTTATATAATGTGGCTAAATCCCATTTCAAGTATGTCAGCCTTTGAACAAAAAAAACCGCATCGAAATCAGTTCATCCGTTAAAAAAATTTGATGTCATAAACAGACACACACACACAGTCAAACTTCAAGTCAAACGCGTCAAACTTACAACTCTTTTTGATGATGCGAATACCGTATTTTTAAGCACTCCATCAGACCCGCCTAGTTGTACCATCACCCGTTAGTTTTTAAGTGTTAGGTCTCACATATATTTAATAGTGAAATAAATATCCATATTGCGACTTATTCCATCCCGATGCTTACAAATAAGTTAATGACCTTGAACGGCTGGAGAGTTTTCCGTACTAAGAACCATCCCGATCACGTCAACTTTCAAACAAAAAATGGTTTGGCGTCGGGGGTCAAAAAACATACAGTGGAATTGATAACCTCTTTTGTGGAGTCAGTTTGAATTATACTCAACACTTTTTTCTTAAAATATACCTGTGTCGTCATTGCTATGTTAGGCGGCGGAAATCTTTTGCTATTATGAAAACCTTACTTGCTAAAATAAACTAAAACCCTAATTAAATATACAAAAACGCTATAAAACAGACGAACCGGAAAACATATGTCTGCCTGTAGAATGTAAACATTTGGAACGTTTGATCGAAGTCATCGCGTCTGTAGAGATGTCCGTCTGTTGTATTAGTATATAATTTATGATTCATTCATTATTACCGTTGTGAAGGATTTCATAATGTTTTGATTGGACAGTGTTCGGGTGTAGTGTGTACGTACAATATAATGTTAACAAGTTTTCTATATATAGGAAAACAAACAAGCGCTCAGTTTTTGCGGGTGTCCTACGTAGACTACACCATCCGGCTAGCCAGCTAGGTGAGCAAGGTTGAATGCGTCGCTCATTACCAACGAGACCAGTGGTGGTAGGGTGGCCTGTGGTCACAATATGTCCGGATCAGGATCCATCGCCGTGCCTATTCCTGTTCCTCATTTGTTCTTGACTGTTTAATGTTTCGGTCCGGAGGGCAGACTAGCCGGTAGAGTTTCACAATGCGCCTAATCTCGGCCATAAGACAGTGACGAACTTACGATATCTATATCAATATCAATCAAATATCAATGGTCGCCTAACTAGCCATCCCTACGCTAACTGATAAACATCATTGGAAAAAAAATGTCAAAGCTACATCAGTAGTGTAACTGCATAGTTAGTAGAGTTCTGTGATGGTTTCTGGGTGTCATAACCTCCGTCGACAGTCGCCACCGCCGGATTGGGCGCCGGAGGGCACCAAAAGCGCATACGGGTCCTACTGTTGTTAAGAGATAACCTTGTCATATAAGCACCATATATGCTATGGGTGCGTCCTTGTCCTACGGCGTATTGGACTTATGTGGAAGCCTACCTGCTGTCTTACCTTTCTGACCGGAACATGAAACTGTCATAATAGCGGCACTAATAGGCAAGGCGGTGGATGCCCACCCGGACGGATTGCAGTATGGCACCCTATTACCATTGTTTTAGTCTTGCTTGTAATGATCTATTTAACATATATTCGCCTCTTTCGAATTGCCTCGTAGAAAGACAGATGGTCTATTCTACACAGGAGACCCGGATCAACACGGGGCGTAATAAGTAGACTGCATACTTCAGTGTAACACCATGATAAACCTATTTGTCGTGTATTGGCATTTTGGCATTATGATATTTACCTCTAAAACTGGATATTTTATTTTTATGGCAATGAATCGAAAATAGGAAGACCGGAAATTGTTATCGTTGCGGAAAAGTCTTACATACTTTAGGGAAAATCATAGTAGCAAAATATTGTGAGTTAGTTAAGCACGGAAGGAAGAAACGTGTAGCGTCCGAGGTATGGTGCTGTTGCTGCGGGTGTTCTGTCGCAATTAATTCCATATTGAAAATAAACTCTTTACTACCGGCAAACACATGTATCTTCACGCCCATATCCCCGCAGAGGTAGGCAGAGGTACAACCAAGGCACCCACGACTAGCCGAAGACACTAAGTCCCACAATGTGATAGGTGGCAAGCCTATCGCCAACCGGGCACATTTCCAATCCCGACCAACAATTTTTTAAAATTAGAAAGTTGGAAAAATCCAATTTTCTTTATGTTGGCCGACCCGGGATTCGAACCCAGGACTTCATGCAGTCAAGTCCAACACCCGGACCGCTAGACCACAGAGGCGATAGAAACACACTACCACATGCAAACACATGGCAAACACATGTAGTAAACGTTTTTCTCTTTTTGATTTTTATGAGGATATAAATAATATAATTCATTAGTATTGACTACTTAGCACTATCAAACCTAACCTGTGTGCGCTATCCTAAAATAGTGTACATACATAGAATAGAATTGCACCAAGTTCCGTAAATGAGTATCATTCCTTCTACTTTTTCCCATTTGATGTTCTTATTGTCATCTCTTATACAGGTTGACATTTAAAGTACCAATCACATTTTGAATAATGACTCGAAATCGGTTCAAAGAGTAGGGTAGCTACTAAACTCACACAATATAGTAGGGGAGCCCGCGATGCTAAATGTGTAGTAACTCCAGCGTCATGGGGACCCATTGCACTTTGCCGATTAAATAGTGAAGAGTAAAAAATGTCATCAGAGGTTTTTCTTTTTAGCGTTGCGTTAATAAAATACCTAGAATCTAAAATAACAATTCCAGTCACTTGATCATAGCCGAACTCATCAGATATCAATAGTATATATGCCTGATGTGTCTCCGATAACAGAAATATGTCAATCAGACAGAATGCTGTAATCGACAATTAACATAATATATGTCTTGGTTGTTGAAAGTTTCTGAATTCCTTATTCCCATACGTCTTGTTTAAATCATCAGAAAATTCAAACATGGATATTGGCATGCAATAAGCCCGCCGTACTTTAATCTGACATGCTCGAGTATATTTTGAAGCCAAAAAAATTAGACATACAACCCTACATGCGCGTCTCTATATAGAGATTTAATATATAATAGAGGTGTTTAACAATGGTACAGGGTGTCTCCCATATCTTAATCTGACGCGCCTGAGTTACTCCAAAAATCCCCTTTTGGGCTCCCCTGCTAACAATCTTTATATCTCAGCTTAAAATTGGCAGCGTACTATTACCATCATAATTGGTGCAATGCGACCTGTATTTCTACTAATTACGAAATCATTTCTTAATGTTTGCCTAACGATATCATAAAATATTTGATATTTTCCATCGTCGGCGCTTGGTAAAACTTCCAAATATTCATATTTTTAAAGAAAGAAACACTTGTACTGTTTTACTTATCACTTATAATTTATTAGGTACTTTCTAATTAGTAGCCTACCGGTTTCGCTTATACAGCATCATCAGGGCTAAAATGTTTTATCCCTGATGATGCTGTATAAGCGAAACCGGTAGGCTACTAATTACAAAGTACCTAATAAATTATAAGTGATAAGTAAAACAGTACAAGTGTTTCTTTCTTTAAAAATATGGATATCATAAAAAATGCAAACTATGAATTACAAATATGTGCCGCTTTTCGACGTGTTTTGATGAAAAAAAAAACCAACACCTCGGTCTCAAGCCGACGCTGGCCCACTCAACTTTTGTCATTTATAACTTTCAATAACAATATCTGTTCCACGCAATATTGTACACACGCTGAAATGAATGTTCGTATTTAATGGTGATACACTACACAACATTTTGTAAAAATTCGTTCTGTATATTTGTCTAAAAAGTGAATAGACAAACCGACAAAAAATCGAATAGCCCTTGTTTTGGGTCTTGCATCCCGTATTAAATATGTAGCAATCGTTGTTTAAAAGAAAATTATTTTATGTATAGATTCAGTTTTATTACTCATTTATTAAATGTATAGAAAATAGCTTATTATGAAACTAATAAGTTAAATTATAATTGGTGGTGATATACTATCATGTGCCACATATATATACCATATCTATATATATATGGTAGGTTATTCGTTTCCCGTTCAGTCTTTCTTAATTTATTCGTATAATCACTATATCTATTTTATCACGGAAGACAAAATGTTGTTAAAAGGGGTGGACGCCGTATCGCCTTGTGCTATTTGAAGTACTGGTTGCAACCAAAAGTAATATATTTTATTTATTATTGATAAAAAAGAAGGTTTATATTTTCCAATGAATTTAAAACACATATGTTAGATTCCGCTCGAGCGAAGCCACTGGTTACAATTATAACCAAATAATACAAACTTTAAATATAGTGTTCTTAATCGTATTAAAATAAAATAAGTGCACTAATGCAGTCATTATATTGATATTCTTTAACTTGTTTAATACGTTATTTTGGCGCAGTACAAGTGCAAAAATTCGATTTTGATTTCATAAGTACGTCATATCATCATCAGATCCAGACTTGGTGAAAATGGGACCACCTCGGAAGTGCGCTCTTTCAAATAAAAATAAATAAATAAAGTGTTTCCGTTTTATGCGCACCATCCAGTGATTTACCCTCGCACTGTAAAAGCTTCCACAATTGAAGCCGTCTCGTGTGGGGTTACCTAAAAAGCTATTGTAGAGGGGTTGTAACAATTATGGTGGTTCAACTCCGACAAATGTGATTGAATAGCAAACTTTAGCCAGAGACTGTCGTCCTGACATAAAATACTGCGAACTACACAAGAAGTCTATTCGCCATGATTCATAATATAACTACGTAAAATATAAGTATCTTCATATAATATAAGTATAATATAAGTATAGACACTAAATTGTTACAACTAGCTATTTCTACACCACATTACTTTTGTTTTAAGTAATAAATGAACAACCGAAACATGTCACATGTAGTGTGAAATTGTTTGAAATACAATTCATGTAAAGAAGTTGCAACAGTTTGTTGCTTAGTATATACGAACAACTGTTTAGTTTGATGCAAATATGTTAAAATAACTAATGATTTCAGAATTAAGTTCGTATAGAGAGTTCACATTTCTCTTTGATTTTCTTCTTTACTCGTAAATCCTCGTCGATGTTGGAAGTAGCTTCCAAGTTAATCGGTTAAGCAACAGTAGCCACATGGGACCGTCAGGTTAACTATACAAAATAATCTTATTTTTATAGGATTACAGGAAGGAAAAAGCACACAATTTTACTAATAGTAAGTAATATAGGTACGTTACTTAGAGACACTGAAATGCTTTTTACTTAAGGATAGGAAGATTTTTTTAACACGCTAGTTTTTGTATCGATACATACATATAATTAAACTTTATCTTACTCCAGTAACAATCATAACATAAAACTCGGAATGAACAGGATCATTGTACCTTATAAGTCGTCTCTAGCTGGTTTTTGAACTTGATTAGAAATCTCAACGATACTAAAATATTATGAATGCAAAAGTTTATGTGTCTATTACGAGTTCACAAAATTTGGCTTGCAATATGTGCTTGAAAATTCAAGATTAAACAACGGGCTAGTTTATCTAATAAATAACAAATTTGTAATGAAAAAATATAAGTTTGTTTTGACATTTGCACTATTTTGTATATATTAACACTTTGTTGACACACATAGCTTCTGCAAATGAATACATTTCATTTTATTCAAACAAGTAATTGCATTTATTTAAAAGCAGTGGAAGTTTTTAAGTTAATAAATTATGTTTGATCATTAACTTAAATAAAATCATAAAACAACACTTTCCTTAACATACCTACATCTTTTGCTTTTTACATCACTCTCAGACACCGTATCAATATAAAAGAGTATGGAAACTAAGCTTATTTTTCAAAATACTTACTTAAAATGTATTTTTTTTATTAATCACATTTAAATACCTAAATAATATATGTAAGATATCTCTGGCGCCGGTGAAATAAAAAATGCCGGTTACCACCAAAAGACGAATACGCTCGCAGCACTTTTGAAGATTGCGGAAACAAACAACAACGTGACCAGACGTCTTGATGCTATTGTCGCTACTATAGCACTGTGGAAACGACTTAGGCACGGTAATATTATCTATATACAGTATTGTAACTCGGCCGTATCCTTGAAATAAATGCCTACAGAAGCGCGGTACGTAAGCATGAGATAGGGCTGTCTCTGTCGCCTACCAACAGTTACCTACCTATGTAGTTTTGAGATTGTAAATTTATTACTTTTATTTATTACCACAGATAGGTACTTAGTAACAATTTAAAATATTAATATGATTACTAAAATACTTTGTGAGTTGAATAGAAAGTGTGCAATAAAAATGCAAGAGGTTTTTTTGATTGACAGATTTAATTAAAAAACCATGATTATGTATGTGACTTTATTACAAATCGGTGTAATAATTTTGCGACCGAAAAATATTTGTGCCTTAACTGAGATGTACGAAATGCTTTGTTATTATATTTGAGTGTATAAAAAATCCCTATTCGAATATAAAGTGAGATGTAAAATTGTTTTGGGAAACATAGACAAGGAGGAGAAAAAGGAATATATTTTACTTGATTATAGATACCTGAAGCTACTTTACAATTTATATGTTTAGTTTTAAGTGAAGTTTGGAATATAGCCTCCATTTTGTCTATGTATTTCACGACATCATCGCTGGGTACAATTAAAAAGTTTGCGAAGTATTCTTACTATAGTCCCGGTACCTTAAATAATAAAAATAATTATTGTTTTTATTTTTATTATTTAAGGTTATTAGATTATAATCTATAATCTAAAAAGCTATCTCTGGGTGCGTTATTGGGAAATTCGAGGAATTCATGCAACCAAAAACAGTACAATTTATTCTACTTGTCATGTTAAATAGCTACTTGTGCTTATTTCGAGTAAAAAATCCCGCAGTTACTGATTGAAAACCAGCACACCGTCCGTTCGTCACTGCGGCACACTCGCTATTGTAGCATGCCGCGTGCATGCCCTGATCCGAACGCGTAGGTATAGCTCGCGCGTCATCCTTTTATATGAAGTAAGAATAGTATAGATAATATTACCGTGACTTAGGGAGCTCGTTGATGCGCATGTTTGTGTGAGTGTGCCGTTTTCGAAATTTTATAGGTGTAAATTTAAAGGTGGTATATAAACTATTCATATTTATTATATGTGTTGTGCCTCAGGATTATTATAACTATAACATTGCAGTTGAGGATACTATAGTGAGGGTACTCCCATCTCAAATTAAAAAAAAAACAGTATAAGTGGTAATGCTAATAATATTTAGGAAATCGGTTTGCAAAAAACAACAAAACAAAACTTTGATACAACAAAAACACAAGAGGTTGCGTTTGCGTTTGAAATATGCGGATGGACACATACATTTATTTGTTATCCGTACTGACCGTAATGCAATATATCCGGGTTTCATTGGCCCTATTCCAGTGTGGGTCTGACCCGGCGCTACGTCTCACGTCAAACGTCTGACTACAGACGCAGCTCTAGGGTGAATACTAGATATCAGGCGGCTGGCCTTATAAAAGTTTTATGATTATGTACCGTACTTTATACTGTAAGGTTGTAATTTATTTTAATAAAATTTAAAACAGACGGGAGTGACTACGCAAAATGTCATGTTACTACTGAGCTACATAGTAAGCTCATCTTCTTTCGTCTTGAGCTTCGGCTACCGGCTTTGTCTCTGCGACTGTACAATAAACGTGTCACGTGCGAATAATTTGGAGCCCCTGTGTCGTTTTTCGTTTCGTTATTTCGTTCGATTTCCTTATGGTGTTACAGGGTCGCATGTGGCGGCAGTCGGGACACAGGGATGTCGTTGAATATTTATCTCCTGGTGGACATGATGAAGTAAATTTCGTTTTTAGTGGAACCATCCGGACTTATTCATATCCATTTTCTTTGAGGCAGTCTAGATTATCATTGAAGTCCCTTATAACAACAGTGAATTGGGTTTTAGAGATAAAATAAAAAAAAATACTAATATCCTCCTACATAACTGCCACATTCTCATCTCACAACACATTAGTCAGTCATAAAAAAACAGTTGCGGCACCTAGTGCATTGAATTTAGTTGGCGCGATCGCGGCACGTTACACTTGTCTTGCACAAAATCGGCCAAGTACGAGGGGAACCGCAAGACGGTCGACCCCACAGTATCTATATATTATTTGACTATTATGAAAATCTTACGCGTTTACTTTTTATAGAAATAGAAGACCAATTAGCAAGACGGATTTCCAAACGTTTCACCTTGGCGTTTATACCCGGTACCCTCACTAAAGGAATGATGGTTGCTGTATTAATCTACTACTGCTTTCATTCATAGACTGGGAGGTAGAAGCGAATAATTTTCACCGCCTAATCTTTCTTGCAACTACTGTGATAGTGCTTATGATTCGATTCATAAGGTAGAATGTCTGGTAGTGTTACCCAAGATTTGAGAATTCAGGCTCGTTAGTCAAGACTTTTTACCTTTCTCCCTCGGGAACCCCTAAAGTATCCTTTAACCTACTTCGGAACATATAGTACCTACCAGCGAATCGCAGTCATGCTATAGACAGACAGACAAAATTCTAAAAATTAGTTTTACTGCTCCTTTTTAATTACTTGCATGTATTTCTTTAAATATATTTAATGTACAGAATTCACTCTTTTACAGTTTTGTTGCAATTATTAATATAACTAGACAGATAGATGGTATAATGAAGATTCTAGAGAATTGAGTTAACTTAAAAATTGAAGTGGTCGATACAGTCTGGCTCGCTGCACTTACCGCCTGGAATGTTGCCAGATGCTCACACCGACTAATTGTATCATTTAGTGGAAATAAATGGGAAATATTTAATCTGTGAATTTGTCATTTGTTCCTGTAACTTGTTGAGTGATATACTACTTATGCGGATCGGTAATATAGTATAATATTTTGTTAATTTTTTTTGTCATTCGAAAACATATTTTTTGCAAAATGGGTAAAAATACCTAAAGCATGGTATCCAGCCTTTTAGGTAAGATCACTAAATACGGTGCACTCACATTTGAATGCGTAAAGTGCGAGAAAAAACTGATTACTGTTGTACTGTGTGTGAAAATACTGTTGTGGCGGAAGGAACAGCATGCTCGTCCATTTCAAGCTGCTTTGTAGGAAAACAGTTGGCCTATATTAGTATACAAACTACGGAGACGCTATGCACATAATGCTAACATTGGCTCTGACCGTCTATTTTGTTAAACACAAGTGTTACTGCACTTTCAAAAGATACTAAAAAGTAGCCGAGTTTTATTTCGCTTAAGTATTTAAGTTGAGATGACCTTTATGGGGTTGCATGGCGGCGATATACACAGGCACACACACACACACAGTAGTATGTCAGTGGAAATATCAAATTGAGATAAATCATTATATGCGTGCATTATATTTTTTTTTTATTCCTGGGCTGAAACGTGAAAATTTGTAAGATATTTTTTTTGGATTCACGTCTATTTACCCGATTCGTTCGTAATTTACCTCCTAGAAAAAAAGTTAAAAACACGAACTTGGAAATAAAAGCCAAACCTTTTAGTTTGCTACTAATGTATTTTGTGATCAACCAGTAATGGTGGTTTTCCTGTGTCCATTATTATTAGCTTATTTTATGTTATTGTTATGTTATTACAGTAAAAGAAAAGAGACGGTATCTGCTTTTTAAGTCGTATCAAATCAGCGATCACGTAGTATTTAATAAATACAGCTGTCTCTTATCAGGAAAGACACTTGCTCGTTTGCTACGTAATAAAAATGTAGTTTTATTTTTTCGACGTTTTTGCAAAACGTTTGTACGAATATTGCGTGTAAACTATTTAGCCTTTTTCCGTGACGAACATAGAGACGACATCAAATTAGCAAAGCCTCCACCATTGAAAATAATGAAGTATAGCTTCTTTTCCGATACTTTTAGATGTAAGTAATTTAAATGGTCATATTATTTTCTGCATAACAATGTTCTTTGCACGAAAATGTATCTTGTCTATTTCTTTTGCTATCGTTATAAGAAGCTTGAACTGAAATTTGAACATGAAGCAGCATAGAACCATTACTCCCTAACACGAAATACATTCGATAAGAAGACAGAAATACAGTAATATGAGTAATAATTTGACATATTCTTTGTGACAAGAGCCGGCAGCGTAATCAAGTCGCAAGGAAGTTGGTTTATGCCGAGACCGTCGTGGAGGTCATTGGAGACATCTTGTTTGTTTATTCATGTGTATTTTTACTGGATCAGGATATTTGCAAATGGTGTAAAAGCTCTCGGTTGGTTTATTTGTATAATTTCGAACCTTCTTATTAGATGTCACAATTGATTAAATCTACGAAAAAAATAGGGACCATTTTTATTCATGTGATCATACCATGGGACCATATTTATTCTAGATGGTGACATATAGGTTGAATCACGATCTGACTAGTGATCTTTGAGTAGTAACTATGTCAGAATGCGTGTTTTCGTTTATTTAGATGATATCTAGCTTTACATTATGTTAAGTACACCAACTGTTCTTTTTTTCAATTTTACAAATAGCTGCGAACCAAATTTTTACATTTTGAACGTTTTTGGGATTAAAAGCAAAATGTACCTGTTTAATAGACCACAAAGTCGCAAGCGTAGCTCTGAAAATAAATATTTGTTTCAGAGAATAGAGTATAGACGGACTACCAAATAACTATAAATATAAATAAAATATATTAATAAAATAATTGTTTTTTGGTACTAACTTTAAATAGTTGTTTCTTGGAGAAATGTTTATTTTGATTGCAAAAAATGCTCGTTGCTATTATACACTAAAGGTTTTCGATGTGTTGCCAACATGAACATCATGACTCAACGCTTGACGGAAAAATGACAAAAGTAAGCACTAACGTAAAGGCAGGAAAGGTGGAAAAGAAAAAATATTTATTTGCGGAATGAGTGTTACAAGGATGTTACAAAATTATTTAGGCGTTTCTATATATTCTACCAACTTTTGGTGTGCAAATACTTGAATAGTTACTAATTAAATTAGTTATTTTAATTATTTGCTTACTATTTAAACAGTTTATTGTATTGATTACATGATTATTTATTAATACAAAACATTTTTAGAATATAAATTAATTTATCCCTATCTACCGTAAACTACCGGTAGGGTGAAGTGAAGTAACTACCGGTAGGGCGAAGGTCCGACGAGTCATCGCATTTTTTTTTAAATAAGTCATTGTTTCAACGATTCCGAAACCGTAGTACATCAACGACTAATATTTGTCATCAAAGCAAAATCTCTAGTGAGGGCTTTTGGCGTAATTTTATTTTTTTCTGCACAGTATAGAAGTCTCAGTCTGTATTTAATACAATTGTATAGGTTTTTAAAACATATCGTTATGGTGAACGCCGTAGGGCGGACATGAGGCATAATTTTTTTTAACACTCGAAATAGGACTCTCTCTTGTATGCTATAAATTTGACATCACATTAAGAGAGATATCTTAAAAAGCAAAAGTTGATGACCCATAATCAGATGGCAGCTAATATAAATTATACTTAATGAAATAAGTATACGGTTTATTTTGGTTTACGTAACTTGTATTTAAAATATATTTTATTTTGAATTTTAGTTTACCAGAAATAAAGTTTGGTTTCCTTCATGTGCTTTACATGTATTAAATAGTTGTATTCAAATTTCATACTCTGGCATATTATGCTAGAAGGTGTAGGTATATTCATAATAATAGTTACCTGTGTATTGTAGTCCCCATACTTTTAACCCAAGTATTTAATGGGAAAATTTTCAGAAAACCTTATCCTAGAGTCGGTAACTGTAAAGAAGATCGCGGTACTTGACGTAGTTGATGGTCTAGTAGCACTATGTACAATCCAAGTGAAGTGGTCAGCGATATTTTTTATTGTATTAAAAAGTACAACCCAAACAAATTTCAAATAATATGCATTAAAGTAAAATGCCTTTTATGTCTTGGCTATAAATAGAACTTAATAAAAAGATTGAGAACTTACTGGAAAAGAAAGTTAATAGGTATATACTAGTTTTTGCAACCTATATCTTGATACATATTTTTGAATTGACATAATTATTATGTCTACAAGGTCTGCCCCTGTGGCGCTTGCCCTGTGGGCCCTTCTATTTGGTTATTACGCAGCCGGTCCACCTCTCATCTGTTGGCCTGGCTACGTGCCCTGCCCACTTCCACTAGCTTTTTAGCAAAGTTTAAGCAAAGCTCAAATACATTTTAAAATTTTAAATTAAGCAAATTATTTTTTTGTCGCCGCTGTAGTCTAGCGGTTCAGGTGTTGGACTTGACTGCATGAGGTCCCGGATTCGAATCCCGGGTCGGGCCACAAAAAGAAAAGTTGAGTTTTCCAATTTTCTAATAAAAAAAATATAGCCCGGGATTGGATATTTGCTCGGTTGGCGATAGACTTGTCACCTATCACATTGTGGGACTTAGTGTCTTCGGCTAGTCGTGGGTGCACTGGTTGTGCCTCTGCCTACGTCTTCGCGGATATGGGCGTGAAGATACTTTTTTTAAAATTAAGCATACAGGCCTTAGCTGGTTGATATACAACTCTGTCAAGACAGTAGCTGGATAAGATTAACAATACACAAAGAGTTTATTATTATGCTCCTTCAGAAACTATATATTTACTGCCTTATTCATAAAAAGTAGTAAAATAACCTCCTAAACATTGCTTAACTAATCATTTGACTAAGCCTTAAACATTGTTTAAAAATTTGTTGTTCAGAAAGTGCATTTACAGGTTTAGAAAAAATAAAAGAATGGGCTGGGCCATAACTGGTAAATATGGTGGTTGCTTGACGGTATTTGTTTAGTGTTTAGTTAAAAATTCATTCTTTATGATGGCTTTGTGCATAGGCACATTATCAGCATTAGGCGTAATCTAAAATTTTTTATAACACAAAGCTGGTCTTTTTCGCTGAATTTATTCTCTTAAACGCCGAAATAATTCTCTTAAACGCCGCTTAAGGCTCAAACAATTTTCCTTATTGACCGTCTGACCTTCCGTCAATAATTCCGAACGCACAACACCGCGATAGTCAAAGACAACACTCGACATGATTTTGACTTATGAACGAGTTTGGCGCCGTTTTTCTCTGTTTTGACTCGAATCTTACTGAGTAGTTTGTACATCTAACTCATAAATCCACGTCTCATCGCCAGTGACAATGTCTTTCATGAGTGTTGGGTCGGAATTGACTTGCTCTAGGATGTCAGGCTAGCTTTTTTTTAAATTTTATATTATTGTAGTAATTTGTCTAGGACAAATTCAGGTCTTTTGGGACTAACCGAGCGGACACATGTTTTGTACCCCTTTATTTTTTTTTATTCGGTTATTATTAATTAGTTAAAATGATACGGATCGACTCGAGGTACAGAAAGTTCGGAGGTTGTCTCTCTCAAAGTTGAGTGAGGATTTTGAGTCGCTGTTTCTTTCACTTTTGCGATGTGTTACCTTTAGTTGAAGACGTTGATAGCCTACCAACGCAGCAAATCTTCCATCACATCTCGATCGCTTTCGACTCCATCTTTCCAATCATAAGAACGAAATTTTTGATAAAGTTGAATTATTACCGTTAGCCTTCTGTAACATTTCATTGATACCCAACACGAAATTCCATTGATGATTAAAAATTTAAGAATAACTCTTTGTTCAATGTTTTTGTATGTACATCATGTAAATGCCCTATAAAATGCAAACCTGCCGTACTGATTTTGATAACTTTTTGTATAAAATTGACAGATTGATATAATGAGTGATCCTGCGCTTTCATCCATTATGCAATTCGAAATACACACTAAATAATATGATGTAACTTTAAGAAACACCGTATTTAATATAAACAACAGATGCAACTCAAACTCCGCGCTAAAATGGAAAACAGTTGTGCCAATCTAACAACAACAACAACAAAACAAAAATTTGATGTTTGAATAAACATATAATCCATTCCTGTTTTTTTTTACTGAATGTAATTCCAGGTGTAATGACGCAAAATTGTATGATTTTATTAAAAAAACCTGTTATCCTGATTAGTCTCATTTTGAGGAGATTCGATTCCCGGATCTGTCCAGCATTTGAGATCCTGTAGAAATTTTGAGGTTCAAAATTATCAATATTGAGAATTAATTAATTAACTATTATGTAATTGTCAGATAACAATGTAGATATATTTAAATGATACAAAAACCTATATGATAGTATTCCTTTTAGTCTTTTTTGGTTAAATGACACTATTTTCATTTTATGTTACTTAACGTTCGTAAATATTTAAGTTCCCTGAAGACGATTCGACTGCATTTAAAAAAAAATAGACAAAGTGACGATACTCATGTACGTTGTTTACGTGCTATTTCATCCTTTTTTATAACACAAACACAACGACACTCACAACTGAACACAAGTGAAATTGGATTCTCCCAGACCTTTTCGCAACAGCCATCTTAAAATATTTTCCTCGTGCAGCCCTGTGTATACGGTTGTGAAGTATTTTCCTAACATATATATAACACATTGTAAATGTGCACAAACTTTTGATATAACTATACGTATTTAGTGTATACAAAATTTGATATATATAGCCATGTCCCAAAACCCACAGCAGGGTCTTGTGCCTGAGAAAATACAGGAGTTTAATCGTAGAGCGTCGCAGGATGTGTCAGAAACAAAGAAAACCACAGAGCCCAAAAAAGAATTAAATCAAAATGATGAGAAAGCGTCTGAAAAACTTAAAAACGACGACAAACATAACAAAGACTCAAATAACCCAACACATCAAAATGCTGATACCAAAAACCCATTTTCTCCACACTTTTACCGCAATCGTGCTCATCCAGGTCATTTCGAAATGGGTCCCAGAGGTTTGGATTACTCCCCTCACAGAATGGGGTTAGACTTCTCCAATCGGCTCCGTGATTACGGCCCTCAACGTTCTTCATCAATTCATGGCCACGAACTCACTGAAGGCCCTGGTCCTATGAAACCCGAATATCTTGGGCATAGAAGTCATTTTGGAAGTCAGATTGTGCCAGGTGGAATAAATCATCCCGATGTGGTCTTTCGGAATGAGTATTATGGACAGATTGGAATGTCTCCGCCTCGTGCTTCAAGGTTTTCATCTCAAGAGTATTTGAATGCTCCAACGCAATACGGAAGGTGGCCAGATTACCGGGCAGAATATCGTCACCGTCGGAGGTCGCAACAGGATCTACATTCAATGGGACATAGCCCAGAATCAGGTTAGTTCTTTTGATTCCTTTGACTTTGACACCTGGATACCATTTCTTAGACCATTGAGCATGTGAGACATGACAGACACGGCATCGATGCTAGTCCAGACTCCTTTGCAGAATAGACCACCTGCGTTCCTGCCAGGCAGCTAGTGAGAGGCGAGCAAGGGCATGTGTTTTGCAACGCACCGTTTCGTGTCTCCAGGTGGCGTGAGTTTCTTATTGACAGGAAATCCGTCTACTTTTTTGCCTTCCAATATCTTAAAAAAATGATACATTTGGACTGTTTTATTAATGCTAAGATGTTTTTTAACATTATCTGCAATCAAGATGTAAATTTTATGTTTATCAGGTTTTATAATTTAACTGAAATAGTGGAAATCTCTCCTTTAGGCACACACTTTATAATGTACGAAAAATTATAATAATCATGCACTGTTGCATTTATACAATAACCAGGCTTCACTTGCGGTTTTGCATGCTTGCTTTAATTTGATATTCTGTCATATGATTATGGTGTAGGTATAAACATTGAGCAGTTTCATCTAAAACCTTTCACTCGTTCGTATGTCTAAGAGTAAAAAGCATACACTCTACAAATGTTCGCATTTATTTGTATTCATCTTATACCTAGTAATAGTTGCGCAATAGGAAATTCAGATCGTAGAAGTGTTTTTTTTTAAAGTAGGTAGTTTATTTGATTATGTTTGATTTCTAATGTCTAAGTACCTTCAATACAAACTTTTTCATTAATATAATACATAAGACTGTGGTTATGATTTATAACAAAGTCCAGAAGCCAGCTTAAGAGCTTCCGGGATAATTTGTAAACTACACCCAAGCGAAACAAATAATGGCCAAATGAAATCGGACAACGTGTTAATGAATTACAAGTATAGCTCAGTTTGTTTTTTACTTTGTTTTTTATCCACACTCACGTGTATCGACGTTAAAGTACAGGAACAGAAAGTAGCCTGTAGCCTTTGACGGACCATAGAGTACCCGCCTTAAGTTAAATTTTGTTGTAACTGAAATTTATTTTCAGTTTTCGTATGAAAGTCTTAATGCGATTCACAAAATACATATCTAATTACCAAGTTTGAACAGTATTGTTCTTAAAGCTTCGGAAAAAAGTGGCTGTGAAATACGGACGGATAGGCAGGTATAAGAATATATTAGGGTTTCATGTTTTGGCCTTTGGTTAGGGAACTCTAAAAATGCCTCCACTTTTACACTATCGAATAAAATATATGATGTGTATGTTACTTAGAGGAAGATCTCACTAAATTTTAACACAATCCGCTAAGCTGAACTTAAGCGGTTGAATAAAAAATTAAAAAGAAAAATAGCGGTTGTCTGTAAGGTCGGTTTACTAACGATAGTTTAACGTGACAACGTCATAAGAAAGGACGCCGATTGTGCCTCTTTGTCGCTCGTTTCGCGCTCTCGCTTGCACTTCAAGCCCTAAATGGCACGCCTTAGAGCGAGGTAACGACGCATGACGCATAAGCATCGAATTATAAGACGTTGTCACTTCAAAAAATTTCTGCCTTTTTGCGCAGTGGGTAAAAAACAGCCTAGTACAAAAACTAGTCTTACAAAATTACTGTGTGTCTCATTTTCGTAAAGATACGTTCAGTAGATTTTGCGTGAATGACGAATTAATTGACAGTCTCACA
Organism: Calephelis virginiensis; assembly: GCA_002245475.1. Taxonomy (NCBI): domain Eukaryota; kingdom Metazoa; phylum Arthropoda; class Insecta; order Lepidoptera; family Riodinidae; genus Calephelis; species Calephelis virginiensis. The sequence goes on from NJDC01018960.1 coordinate 180,595, forward strand.
AAAAATTTAAAACTCGCTTGTAATGTGTTCAGCTACCCTGAAAAATTAACTCAATGTAAGTTGTGCCGTTGTTGAACCGGATGAGCGATATTTATTTAATTTAACTTATTTTTAACCCCCAATGGAAAAGAAAGGAGTTTGTCTTGTCTTTGTATGACTGTGTGTGTCTGGAGCAACACAACTTTGAAACTTATGGACCAATTTTGCTACAAATTGTTATGTTTGAAAGCTGATGCCATCGACATTGTTCTTAGCAATGATATGCATAGGTTTTGTCGGTCCTAACTGTATAAAATTTTATGATTATTAAAGTAGGTTAAGATTATTAAGTATTATTCAAAGTAGGCATTATGTGCCTTTTACACAATGGTAAAAAATAGCAAGCTGAAGTGGCAGTGGGCGGGGCACATGGCGCGGAGAACTGAAGGCCGTTGGGGCAGGAAAGTGCTCGAGTGGAGACCACGCACCGGCAAGCGAAGCATAGGACGGCCACCCACGAGATGGACAGACGACCTTATGATGGTCGCGGGGTCTCGCTGGATGCAGGCCGCTTCCATCCGGTCGAAGTGGAAGTCAACGGGGGAGGCCTATGTTCAGCAGTGGACGTCCTATGGCTGAAATGATGATGATGAAAAAATATTTGTTGTGTTACTTAGGGGCATGGACTTACATATAGCCAGGTACGAGCATAAGGCGCAGCTGCTTGCCCCTAGAAGAGCGTTCACATAGAACTACATCTGTTCGTATTACCGATAACCGCCTCAAAGGGCTATATGTTTAGGGTGACCTACAAAGAGCGAGAAGATTTAAATATGTTTCCTAAAGTACGGAGCAAAGTATTTGTCAATTAAAGCCATTTCTGGTTATTATATATTCAAAATGATTACCTCACCTTTTATTTTTGAGTATTAAAACGAACTCTTTTATATTATTAAAATCATGATCAAAACAACATAATAAAGATTTTTTTCTGGATCCCTCTGACCAGAATCTTGACTACTTCTTTGTCTAGAGGAAAAAAATATAACGCAATTCGTAGAAAAAATAAAAGCAAAAAAATATGATAAACAGTGACTCCCTCTTAACGCAGTTGGAAACAAGTACCCAAATTTTAAGTCGCTCGGTAGTGCAAATTTAAATCATATTAAAATCTTGTCTTTAGGTTTTGTGTTGTTAAAAAAAGAGGAACAGACCGATGAAAAAAAGAAGAGATAATAATTTTAAAAAGAATCAATTTTCGTTACGGTCTACATCATACAGAGATTCACTCTACAGTTTAATATTTGTCTATATTTACAGATTGAACCATTTGAACGTAGTAAAAAAACTAAAAAGCCGAAGTACCTTGATAATTATCTCCATACACAAAAATTAACTATTTTTATCGATTTCCCTTTGATTTTATCATGAGATTCAAATTTTTTGGTAATAAGACAACTTTCAAATACGGATGTTTAAAGTCGGTCCAGAATTGACGGAAATTTGATCAACAAAACAAGGTAGGAGTCGAACATACTTAATAATGTTATATTTATAATATTATGCACTTGATGACGTTATGTTCGGGTAAATTTTATCATCATAACTTTTACACTGTTCGTCCAAATTATTTAGGGTGAAACTCAAAGTGTGTATACGACATACATAAAATACCAAAAAACGAATAATGTGTCAAATTCAATAAAAAAACGGATTGCACTCCGGGAGTGCCGGCAGAAGTGAAAACTTGAATATTAACGTTGTGCATTTTTGATATATTGGAATGATTAGGCAATAATTTTGCACGAATTGCTTTAATTATCAGTATGAAAGTACTATCATTTATGTGGTAGAATACAATATTCATTTATTGCGCTATCGTACACAAACATGACAACACGAACATTCGCGCAAGCACCCTGCGCCGTCTTACGAATTTTCGATCAGTTCACGTGTAACCAACATAGTTCAGAGAGTTAGCAAGCTGAAGTGGCAATGGGCAGGCTAAATTGCTCTCAGAACCGACAACCGCTGGGGAAGAAAGGTTCTGGAGTGGCGGCCCCGCACCGGAGGACGTAGTGTTGGATGACCTCCCACCTGGTGGACTAACGATCTGGTCAAAGTCGCGGGGAGTCGCTGGATGCAAGCGCTGGCGACCGTGACTTGTGGCGCTCTTTGTGGGAGGCCTATGTCCAGCAGTGGACGTCCTCCGGCTGATGAAGAGGCGAATTTAGAAGTTTTTACCCGTTCCAAATACGTGAAGTTCTCACTTCAAAAATGTGTAACTACTTTAAAAAATATATTGAAAGAATTTTTACAATTTAAATAAATATTTGGTTCACTATTATCAACATGTAGGCAACGCACGCCACAAACAAACAACCATCCGTCGTCATAAACTTTCGCATTTACAATTATGCGTAGGATTATTAGGGTATAGGATAAAAGTATGGTACTTGGATGAGAGCTTTAATTTTTGGATAAATATTATCTTTTGGAAATTATATTTAGATAAGAAATATATGCGGTGATAAAAGGCTCCAAATAATTGATACTCTCCCAAAATAAATAAAAAGAAGAACAAATATTGGACTTCGAAGAGATCGAAGAATTTCGGATCGGAATGATTTCTTACCTAAGCTAGCGGTAGTTAGCTCGCGAGAGACTTGGTGTGAATATATATAAAACAACCAAATTACAAATTAATTTTAACATTCAGTGGAATAATCCAAAACTATTACATCAATGGATTCTTTCACCAACATTTTCAGCCGGAGTCGGCCTGGTAAACGCCACTGCCATATTCTTGCTGGCGTAACGTTAAGTGTTGGTATGGTGTACCTGTACTAATGGTAAGGTAGCAGTTAAACTTACGCATTAACCTATCCCTAGAATGGTTGATGATGCACCTTGTAATGCAATTCAATGCAATAAAAATAGATTATAAAAGACAGGTTCTCGAAGTTGTGAAAAGTAATTTGGTTAGGAATTCCCAAGATTTTATCCTAACGAAGTCGAACAGCCGCCGGCTTTGTCGTTTAAGTAATTATATTCCTTTCGTCAAGTTAAACAATAATTTTATTGCAAACTTGGAGAATAGCGATCATATAACGCACTAGCCTACGGTCCTAGTTTTGTACGCGATATTAAGCTTCTTCCTTCCTACAATCTCCGCTTCTAAATACATGTCTATTCCCGATTTAAAAAAATATCGAAAATGGTTCTCTTGTTTTTCGAAACATGGTTACTAACTGGTATTTCGAAAACAATTGAGTTTAAATGGATCATGTCTCAATTATTTTTTACGAATTTCAAACAAGAAGAAGTTGTAAATTCATCTCTGTTATTTCTGTAAATATCATATTTAATTTTTATTGTATTTGTTAATACAAGTAATTACCAACATTAAGTATTCGATATTTGACCTCTGATCAAGGGTCCATATTATGGGATATCAAACGTAAAGTCTTAACCAGAGCAACACGATAGTGGAGAGCACAGATACCGAGATTTTCCACGGTGGCACTGTTTCCGCCGTTTAAACCAGCGCGAGTATTTCGTATCGTATTCTAAATAACCAAAAAAGAACATTAATCGCAATAGCGACAATTTAAATAAATGAATGACAGAAAATAGTTATAACTTACAATAAAATTTGTGTGCAAAGTGTTAGTGTGGTCATTTCTATTTTTAAGAAAACCTGGCCTTACCGTAACAGTATTTTTTTATAAATGGAAACACGAACGCACAAAAGTACTTTTGAGGATATTTTTGTACCATAAATCCATCTATTTGCACAAAAACTCTTTGAAAAAAACTTTACGTTCATGCATGATAATGCACATTTACATAAAGCTTTTTGTCCAGTTAGTACTTGACAATTGAAAACATCCGGATATTGCGTATAGTTGCGTACAGTGCTTCAGAGAGATGGTGACGCCAAAAATCACCAGCTGAATGACCTCGACGAAAGCCGTACTTTCGATCATTTAACAGCTGGAGCTCCTCCAGGTAACTTATAAGCTGAATATTGGTTTTGGATTCCATATCTTTGAAGAATTATGAAGTTATAGTTACGGACCGGTAGTTGGACGGGTCAGATCGGTTACCTTTTTTGCATCATAGGCCAGCAAGTTATCATTCCGGTGTAAAGATGGTAAAGATGGTTTCGCGAAATGAGTCTTGGCGAGAGACCAGAATGATGTTATTTCCGAAGTCAAGTGGACAAACTTCTCGCCTACATGCTCGGATATTTCCTTAGCAATGGCTTCTTTGAAAGGCCTGAAGCAAAGTAATACCCCTTTTTAATAGTGCCGGCGTTTTTATCACGACTACTCTACCGCGGCCCAGGCTTGGTGACATTTCCCCTTGCGGCTAAGTACCGCTTACGGGGACAGCTGAAACAAGAGTGAGACTTGCCACCAGTGACAATGAACATAACGAAATATAATGTTCATATAAATGCACGCGTACATTTACTTATTATTCATACATTTAATTACGTCCTAAATGTATTTTTATTACTGACAATTTAGTATGATGATCCTCATTTCAACCAATAGATATGCTGATAACCAAATCTAACATCACTTCCATTAAAAAGATTTCGAAAGAAGGTATTAAAGTTACTTTTTAAGAAAACATATAGTGTCAAAGATTTTCTTGTAAACAAAATAAATAATAAAGTATTTATATTATGATTAATTTAATTGCAGAAATGTGGGTTGTGGAGGAGTTTGTTTTGCCCTTTCTTCTCCTGCCTGGTTAGATTTGGAAACGGTGGTAGGAGAAGACAGATTGGATATAGTCCGGGTTGCCGGGGAGTTATTTTGCCGTATCTTTAATAGGTTTTAAAAATACCTATTAAAATATTTGCACACCACAAGTTGGTACAATATGTTGGAATACCTAAATCATTCTGTAACATCTTAATAACACTCATATTTCGCAAATAAATATTTTTTCTTTTGTTTTTCTTTCTTTCAAACATCAGTGCATTTTTTTATTAGAAATTTGGAAAATCCCAATTTTCGTTTTGTTGCCCGACCCGGGATTCGAACCCGGGACCTCATGCAGTCAAGTCTAACAACTGAGCCGCTAGACCACAGAGGCGATTATTATTTATTATTACCTGTGAAATGCCATTGACAATAATCCGTTTAAATAACAAAGCACGATATTATTTTGAAATTCGTTTATATGATATTTTTTTATAATTATTCCTTGCGATAGGTTTTGCTGTATTAATTTGTAGCACATTAGAAAACGTAATGAACTATTTGTTAAAAAAAAAACAAAAGAGAAGAGAAATACAATAAATTTCCTTAACGCATTTGTATTCTACAATTGCCTTTAAAGACCTAGTAGTGACGATTACCCACTTATATTACATATGTATCTATTTATTATGACATATGTAATGATTGTTTCGTTTTCATAATATAGCTTTTTAGACCAGGGCCGAAGCCTTCAAAACTTTGATATTAAGTTAAAATAAGGCGAAAAATTTAATATTTTAAATCAAACAAATTACAGTATATTTGGGAAATAATAAGGTAAGTTTTCACCAAATTTCGTAGAATTTTTTTTTTGAAAAAGATAAATAAAACCAAAAATTTGGTTTTTTGAATTTTTACCTAAATTTTGAGGTTATGTGAAAAAATTGCAAATATAGAAGTTCTAGAACTTTTTATTACCTACAATTTTGCTATTTAACTTTTTTCCATAGGACTTGTAGTTTTGCCGGAAATCAAATTTTTGCTCCCTTAAAAACTCCCCTTTTCCCACTCCCTGAACTCGTATCGACGGTAATTTATTTTTTCTTTCGTTTTGATGATATTACTTTTCGAATGGGTTTCATCCTACTGTATTGTTTTTTATTTCCAAAATTATCGATCCTGGTATTTTTATGATATACACAATTAAAGAAATGCTACGAAATTGTTTATAACTTGGAACTTTATCTTAAAGAATAAATGAGAACGTGGAGTTGGTACAAAATATCCACATGCATTGGGAAACATTTTGTAAGACACAGTAAGCACTGTATCATTTTCATATACACGTATTTGGAAGTAGCAACGTGTCAAATGGCTATTATTATACAATAGAAATTTTTTTGTGTCAGCGATCAGCGAACAATCACGGGGTTATCCTGATACAAAGAGACTACAGTGGCCCATAGACACCATAAATGTTATTGGTGCTCCGCTGTCCAATGGTCGGGACGTCAGGCCAATTGCACAAGTCTACCGGCTACCCTACCCTCCGGACCGGACCATGACAGCCATTATTATTTCTATCAATCCAGCCATCATTATTAGATGAAATATTATATCCCTTATTTTTTTAAGTGTTGCAATATTCAAGTAATACAATATTACATACAGCACATTCATACACATGCACTGTAGCCTTTAGTAGTTGTAGTGTAATGTTAGTTTGCATTAAAGTTTTAACCTCCGACGAAAAGAGAGGGGTGACGTTATCAGTTTGACGTCTGTGTGTATGTGTGTGTTTGTCTGTGGCATGAAAATTTTCGAGTTTACCGATTTTGGTACGTTTTTTTTTGTTAGAAAGCTGACATGATTGACCTGGTTCTTAGCTACATTACACATGAGTTTTGCTGGAGGTTAATGAAAAATTTTTGATATGATATCTTTCGGAATCTGGGGAAAAGGATATCACATCGTTTTCATATTAAAACGATCAGTAATACATTCTGCAAATAATTTTGCTTAAACTGTTTTATAGTTTCAAAAGGTACTATCCTTTTTTGCAAATCCACTAGACCCAGGTGCTAGCTATGGCGGGTCATTGACCCGCGCGGTCTCTATTGATCTCATTCACGCGTAGTCTGTAAGCCGTGCCGTCACACCACCAACTAACGAGAAGTCATATCCACGGGACGTACATTTTATAAAGACTATGTAGATAGAGGTTGACACTCGAGAGGCGGACTTATAGAATTATTTTATTAACCTTCGACGCGAAACCAGCAGTGTAATAAGTTTGAC
>NJDC01018960.1:187925-223647 GCA_002245475.1 Calephelis virginiensis
CGTGCGTACGTGCCTGCGTGCTTGCGTGTGTGGGTGCGTGCGTGAGTGCTTGCGTGCGCGCGTACTTGTGCTAATAATGCTAAAAAATAGGAAAATCTTAACTATACAAAAATATTGAAAACATATTTTTTATTATCTATAAAGTTCTGTTATATTTTCTTTCTTCTTAATTATAAAAAAATCTAAATGTTGTTATCTAGGCACCACATAGGCACTCTTATAATAAGTTAGGACCTATAAATATTGGTTTTGTTTTGTCATTAATTTAATTCTTCACTAGTATCATTGGCTAACAATTATTTTTACAATTGTGGGTTAGCTTAATTCAGCTTTGTTTCATTCTCTACTGGCATAAGCTATAGGTGTACCGTCATTGCTACAGAGGAACCGAACCTGATCACATGAGCTGAGGAATTGTTTTTTTTAGATTTTTGAGGAAAGATTTTTTTTTGATGTAGCTATACGGGAGAAAGGATTGTAATGTAGTCATTATATTTTTAATGTATTAACTACTACTTATTTTTAATAAACGAATCATGGCATTTACATACCTACGGCTTGATCTTCCTGTTTGTTTTACGTATACATTACGCTCACGGAACACATTAGTTGCACGACTGAATGGTGACTGTCTGTTTGACAGGTGATATGGTAGATCAAGCCATAAATCTGCTTACTATCAATTAACTGTATGACAAAAGATTCTGACCCCTCTATTATGGGTTATAACGAGACATTACTTTTCTATGGTTAATATTCTTGAAATTTAATTGTTTAAATCCAATCTCAAAAAATAATTGTCGTATTTCTAGCATATGGCTTTCAGCCATTCTTTTTCAGCAATTTCATTCTTTGCACACCAGAGGTAATAGATTTCTATTCTATTGTCTTGCTTTGGGACAGATGATTTTTTTAGAAACCTCTGAGTTATTTGACAAAGCATTTTACGGCTTTGAGGGGTTTGTAATATGTAGGGACCCTAGTAATCTCTGTTGGTCCCTTAGTGTACAATATTGATACCCTTAAACATAATGAATATTGGTAATCTTTACCTTGGTAATATTGTTCTTAGGCAAAGCCATATTGATTTTTTTGTGTCTTACGCAAGTACTAGATATTCTAGTTTTTGGGATGGTTGAGTTTTAGATTTTTGTAATTTATGTTACAACCTATAACTACAAAGTATTTAAAGCTTCCAAAACCTGTTTCTTTACTTTTCTCTTTCCAAGTTTGCTAAGATAATTATTTACGTCTAAATACCAAGAACCCACTATCCTCTTGTCCTTATTTTGCGCAATATGTTTGGACAACGTGACAAAAGTTTGGGAGCAGAAGGAAAGCCTAATCATGAACAAGTTAATTGAAAACCTGTTTGTCGTAATACAACCTGAGGTATGTGCGATGAGCCTCGGAAATTTGGCAAAAGCAAAGAAGCCTCATATATTCACTGTGTCCATACAACATAATCGAACCCGAGTCTCACGACCGGTCGGTCGTGTCAGCCGTGTACGCTAACCTCTCGACCAACGAAGCGGTCAACCAAATTATACAAAATCCATAAGTTCCATGTAGCCGATTAATTTTCTATTTATGACACCTTATTAAGAGAAGATTTTTACTGGAATTTACTGAACTCGCTTCATTTACAACCCAGTTAAAATGATGGTGCAAAGTGTTTGTCCAATATGTAAATGGATGCGCATGTCATTAGTACGCTCCGCATCACAGGTATTTATAGTGTACCTCGATTGGTTGCCACATCCGATTATATTTACTTCATTTATATACATTCAATTGAAGGAAAAAAAATGTTATAATAACTGTTACCGTCTTATTATTAAACATGGATACTTTACTCCATGGTTGAAATTGACATTACACAAATTTACTATTTATAAAGATCGAGTAGAGATGAAGCTACTTCGAAGCTGATTTCTGATTCAAAGATAGTCAATGTCTCTACATGGTTTAGTGTAATAACATTTTAAGGGTGGACTATCTAGACATTTAGTTCTTATATCGGAAAATACAATAGTATTCCATCAAAAATATTTTTAAAACTTACCTTGCGATGCTTAGTTTGAAAATCTACAAAAAATAGTTGGCAAAGTTTATGTCTTAAGCAAAAAAAAAAATTGGAAGTAAATACTTTTTTTAAATCAATTTTCCTCTTAAGACTAGCTTAGACCTATACATACTGCCTCTTCCATCATAATATTTCTTATATTTTTTCCAAATTATTAAATTGCTGTCTTAGTTGAGATAAATAACTAAATAAACTTTATGTTTGCATTAAAGCCGGAGCCATGTATCCATTAGCCTATTCAAGTGCCTAAGTTTTTTCGTTATTATAATAAATTTTGTCCAACTGTGGTTCGATATAAAATGTGTTTTAATGTAATAGACCAACATTGTTTATCAATACTGGAAGTAGAGCACTACTACTCAATACAAATAAAATTTTAAGTAATTGTATTAACAAAATCAATTACATATGGCTTGTTTTCTGTCATTATAAAGAATATCTAATATGTATAATTTATTGCTTACCGGTGTCTATTCCAATGATTTTTTTTAAAAAATGTTCTGTTTCCGTAATTTAGGTGAATTTCTTGATATCTACGCATTTCGCACGTCATGAACCATTTTTTTGGTTGCATTTGAAAATAAAAAAAACAGTGATAGTTATCAAATAAACACAAGCATAAAAAGCTCTACAATTACGTATTTTACGAAAATTCCAAAATTTCTTACCAATCAAGTTTTGACAATCAAACTTTCCCACCAAATGACATAAGTTGACTTTGAGGAAAAGAGAAACCGCAAGGAGGGACTGAGAGAGCAATATCCGCCATTATTTTTTGAGCATTTTTTTGTTCTCATTTTGCTAGTCTGTTAGCGTGTGTGCTACATGGCAGATTATTATGTTTTGTAGTACTATTTTATAAACAAAGTAATTAGTCTCTTCTCTAAATAAATAAAAGTAATAAATCGCCACTGTGGTCTAGCGGTCCGGCTTTGAACTTGACTTCTTGAAGTCTCAGGTCTCGGATCACAAAAAAAGTGACTTCCCAATTTTCTAATAAAAATAAAGCTGTCCGGGATTCGATATTATTTGCCCGGTTGGCGACAGGCTTGCCACCTATTACATTGTGGGACTTATTGTCCATGCCTAGTCGTTAGTGCCCTGGTTATACCACTGCCTAATTGTTCGGCGATACGTGAAGCCATTATTTTTAATCTAGATAATTATGTATTTACGTTTAGACCTGGTAGCTAGATCACAGTGACGATATTTTTATTGTAAATTCGATTGATTTGTTTTTTCTTGTTCCAGGTAATTTGTTTGATATGAGAATTTTCACAGCCATGTGATAAGTCTACGTATCGTGAACCCGAGCCTGTCAAACCTCTTCCCTGAGTAAGTTGACCAAGACTCTGCCTTTTTAACTGTAATACAAATGCGCCTCGAACAGATACCGCCGCGTTTACCGATCTATATTAGTGTCAGGTCACAGTACTATAGAGTATAGTCTATAATACCGTTTTGTCTATTTTTACAAACTACGTTGAACATAACAAAAACTTGCAGTGTGGTTATGGTATCGATACAAATCAGATAAATTTACTTATGATAAGTTTAGGATCACGTCATATCATTATATGTTTGACTAGATGTGCTCGCCACTTCGTCCGCGTGAAATTTAACAACAAAGTCTTATATAAAACTAGTTTGACTTACTTGCTGCTATTACATCAGCCACCTTCCAGTTAAAGTATCGTCAACTTTGGTTGTTCCCAAGTTTTCAAGTTTCCAGAAGACAGAGAGATGAAAATTGTAAAAAAATATGTTTTGGTATAGATAAATTATATATACAAAATGTGTCACCTACACTCATAAGTTGTCTGGCAAAGATCGCTCCGGAGAAATGTTGTAAAGTAAAAGGTATATTTAAGTGAAAAATATCAATTTCCGTAAATTTTAGATGGATAATAACTATAAAGTATTATTAAACTTATATTTATGTTCATATAAACATGAGTTCATTTTCAAAAAGAAACTGCGATATAAAACTATCTTGCTGTGCATGTGTCTCGTCTCCACAGAGTAAGCCATTCTTACACGGACTAATGAACATGTTTTTGCATTAAACTTCCTAATTTATGAAAGACCGTCCAAAAGAAAAATGTGGTAAATTGAAATTATATGAAAACGGTTGCTATACCATTGCTGTATGTTTAATAGTTATTGTATACATATTTTAAAATGACGAAAAAAATCAAGCCCGCTTAGTTTCTTGCCGGACGTTATCACTGTTGGGACGCGTTGATTGTCGTTGTTGTTTTCGTTGTTGATCCGATGGTAGATTTAAGTATTACATAGACGCGTCACAATTGCCTCCTGTAAGGTTAACGTGAATAAAAATATCTTCTATTCTATTAATTAAATAATTAATTCCATTGTTCATCTCAATGCCGTATTACTAACCCGCGGCGGATGTTTGTGGGTGACGTGCCCCTGTTATTTTCACCAGTAAATTCGTCTGCTTGTATGTTTTATGCTTCTTTTATGTCATTAAAAAATACACCAAATATAGGAAATTTTCGCTATTTCGGTCAGTGAGTGTACCGGTGATGTAGCAAAGTTGTTCAGCGCCATAAACTATGGAAATAACTTTATTGCAGTTTCAATTTTACGAGGCCCAGTTTAGATCCAATATGGCTTGGCTGTCGATTCAATTATTCAGTTTTTTCTAGTTAACCTGATCCACCAGTTAGTTTATTTTATGATTGACGTTCCGGTTTAGTTCGACATTTGTTTCTTGTTGTGTAGATACTGGGTATTTTATTACATGGAAAATTCAAAACTTTTTAAACATAGAAATGCAGGATAGTTTTAAAGAAGTTATTTTTGTGATAGTTTAGAATTCCGCGTGTAGCTTCTTTGAGGGGTACGCAACTTTAGATGCCATATGTTTCCTTAATAAAAAAAATTCACCGTCAGTTGAAAATGGTTTTCATCGGTTAAAAAATTCGTATAAAAATACTTAATACCAGAAATACTTCTTATTCCGATATTGCGATGTAATCAAACTTTTCATGGACAAAGTCGCTGGTAAAAGCTGGCATTGAAAGCAATGGATATCACGACGGTAAGATATGAGGGTGGGATTTAAGCCTTATGCTTGTATACGCCATATCTGCCACTCTTTGACCAGAACAGTGGCAAGGAAAGATAGCCTACTGAATAACTACGAGAATAACAAAATCAAAAGTAGGTCACTCAAAAAAAAATCGAACAATGCTATTTATAATCTCTGTATTTCGTTTGGCAAATACTTTTATAACTGTTTATTTTGATTCCGTACTCTATCGCTTGATTTAAATATGTATTGGTTCAAACCTCTCACAGACAGACACTACTTTATATCTATATTTTGTTTCGATATAAACATGGTTTATTATATTATAGCCTTGTACCTTTTTTAAACTTTTGATAGAAAACGAGTGGTGTTATAAGTTTAAAGTGTTTGTGTCTGTGTGTCTGTACCATCATAACTTTTGAACGGATAGACTGATTTTAGTGTAATTTTTTTCATATAACATCTGACGTGATCGATATGGTTCTTAGCTAACTGACATGTAGGTTATGTCAGGGGTGTTTGTTGAATTTACTGCGCGCTAAAATTTTGCCAACCACAGTTAAGTTTTATTGACAGTGCCGTTAAATGATGTAATAGATATGATGATGGAGGCAGAAGGTGGTCACGTAAACTCCAAAAATAGCCAACATTATCCTATTGTGTTTAGTCTTTATTTGAGACGTCTTAAATAATACTTCTTAGGTCCACTCCTAGGAATTACTTCTCAGGTCTACTACTAATAAAAGCTTCACATTAAATCATATTTTTTGTTGAAAGCTTTGACATAATTTGTTTTAAATTGGTGTCAAGTAAAATTCTAACAATAAAGAACAGGGCACGGAACAGCAAGGCACGGGTGGACAAATTTCTAATTTTTAATCGAAACGTCGTAGCCATCAGCGATGATATATGCTTCTAATGGTAAAACATTATTTCAAGCCGGTCCAGTATGTTGGGAGCATATTAAATAAAAACAAACACACAAAAAAATCAAATCCTTCCTCCTTAACGTTAAAGTGTAGATGATATACCGACAGCAGCTCCATATACCAGGCCCAATTGTATTTTTAAATCATACAGGAAACTATCGAAATAGCTACATACAATATCATCGGTTAAGCCTAAAGCCCGGTGAAGTTGTAAAAACCGCGAGGCTGGCAACACATTAATCGTTATAAAAAAACCGTTAAATGGAAGGTTATTTTTTACTACCCGGCGTCCTATGGTAAAAAGTACCTTAAGTTCATCATGGATAATGTTGGCTTACAATGGTAAAAGAATTTTCTATACTATTAATTCTAGTTTCTTTCGTATATATAGGATCTTTTTAGTTTTTGATTATCTGTAACCAATTTGTATTGCAGTTAAATATGTTTTATCTTTTTTCTAATTTTTACACTACCCCATCTGTTTTTGTCACCATTACCCAGGGTAAACTGGGAGAAAATGTTTTTTTTTGGTATTAAGTTCACCTTTGTACATTTATTTTAGTTTAATAAAGGATTAAAATAAATAATATTTCGTCAGAAACGCGAATATGTACTCCTTTCACCTCGAAACAAAACAATGGCAAATGTAAATCAAACATTTATGTCTAAAGGTACTCGATTGCGCTACTGGAATCTAAAGAACAGTTTCAGAAACACCGAAATTGTGGGATCAAGGCAAGACCCCGACGGGTTCGGACATAAAATATTGAAGTGGAAACATCGGCGGGTTGTTCATTCGGGTCACACCAACAAATCTGACGTACCATCAATACAGATACAGTGCTACCTGTCGTTATAACCGCCCCTATTACGTATCATTGTCATTGCCATTGCATCGCCTTCCTGCGTATTAATATGCGCCGTGCGTTTGTCTATCTTAATAGTATTACATACTAACAGTGTAATCCGAGACTTTGCTTGCTTTTTATTTATGTTTCTCTTAACTTCGTGGTGTTAACTTAAGATACTTTAGACGTTCAACTAGAATAACAAACATATAAAGATCTAACAACATAAATATCCTTATGAACTTTTGTAATTTTAGTAAAGTAAATTATATTTTATTAATACTAATAAAATAAAAGGCTATTTTATAATATATTGATTTAAAACAATAGGTGACTATAAGTAAAATATTTTTTTTGGTTGTAAAAACGAACACACAATACTGAGGTGAGGATGATTAGTACTAATTAGTATTTTCTATTGTTTGCTCGTTGTTTTTGTGTTTGCTAAATCGTGTTTTTTGGTTATTATTTTAAGATACGGATCACATAATATGTAAGTACTGATGAAATATGAATAACATTTTCGGTCATAGCGACAGTAATACAAAAATTTAACTGGTATTTTTAATAAAAAAATAAATAGGAAAAGAGTGAAAAAAATATGTCAGACTAGAGACATCTGGACACAAACTAGATCTTTCTGGTTTCAGGTCCGTCCGATGTCCCACTTCCTTACGCATAGGAAGATCGATTTAACGCTAACGAAACCCCACGCATACAAAATTTCATTTTTGTTGTTTCCGTTCGTAAAAATCGTTCCGTTAGAAAGAATTGCTCGTATCATGGCATAGTTATAATACATATAAATATTATATTAATAGCAATTTTGTATCGTTATAGTTATATTGCCTATTCTTTGATCGCGAAAATTGTAAATTTTAATTTAAAGATAGTTAGTAATTACAATTTAAATTCTAATTAAACTAAATAGATGCAATGTCAATTCTTGGCTTAACAGGTTTAAAGACCACAACTTTTTATCAGTATTACCGAATATTTAAAAAAAATTATATTAACTAAATGGTTTGGCTTGATTTAATTTTTATTTATTTTCATTCCTAATAATTTTTATTTTAACATTTTATTTTATTTAAATTAATTTTTATTCCTAATAAATGATTTTTAATTAAAAATAAATTAGACGTTCTTGTAGATTGTTGTTTACATGTTTGGAGCACCAGGCACCTACCAGTATATTCCATAAAATTATTGAGTAAGTATGCTGGACTAACAGGAGGAGTCATTATGTATCTGTGCATAAATCGTACCAACTGTTTTACGTGACTACGTGATAGCTTTCTTATATTTTCATGCCGACTAGTTAATCATTTTCTTCTATTGCCATTACGACACGGAATGCAGGATTTTATCAGAAGGGCTCTTTGCTAGAATAAAATCGCGCTGTCATGTAGGGGAGCTGGTTCTATTTTGGACAAAGACAAATGAAAATTGCGGGGGTTTATGGGCGATTTCGCAGAGTATAGATTGATAGAGACCACGTTCAGCATATTTTTTGAAATGTTATTTCGAATTATTAAATAAATAAATATATCGCGACAAATTACGTAAATTGTATAATTTGTATATAACACCAAAGTAAGCTTGTGTTATGGGTGTTATTTAATGATATATATGTCTTACATAGAAATACATATGTACATACTAGGATAAATTTAATAAATACCCAAACCCAGAATTGCAGACATCTAAATGTTAATTCTACAATAGTTTTGGCCCCTTTGAGCTTGAGCGCCGCGGTTAGTCGATGAACTTAAGTATGTGTGTATGTTAACACTTCGACTAAGGAGGCAGTCTTTTTCTCCTCGGAGATAAGATTCTAAAGGAGTAAGATCTGAAGCGCGTGCTTACCAGAGGACAGACCCTCCGCGACCTATCCAATACTAACCGAAATCATCTACATTTCTTAAAATATAGAATAGCAAAATATTGAAATCACTAGTAAGCCTACGATCAATAAAATAAGGGCCTAATAAGCAGGTATTTAGAATACCTGCCCGCACACGACACTGAGATGTTAATGATATGGTGTTCTGCGCAGCATAGGGATTGTTATAGGTAAACCAATGTTCAGTATTTTTATTACACATTCCATCCTGCTGAAAGAGGCTTTGTTATACGTTTTGCGTAATAATAATTGCAGTAAAAATTACCAAAATATCATTAACACGTTCACATCTGTACATTTTTTTCTATTATTTCCATTAATGCGGTACCGGGCGTTTTACACCTGAAACTAAACTACCATTGCGGCGGTACAAGGTATATAAAACCCTGTAACGTTAAAAAACTTAAATCCGTTTTTCGGCTTCATGTAAAGAAAAACCATTTGTTTTTGCTTTTAGTACTAAAATTGATGAATTGATTGAAATGATCATGGCGGCGTAGGCAGACAGCTAATTTGGTTTAGAATGTATAGCTAAAATAAAATACAGGGTCTGATGTACCCTGTGCCGCCCTCAACAAGAGGATTTTTGTGCATAATTTAGAGATGGAAAAAACATATATCGATAGTTTTATTTAAATATAAAATAATGTGTGTGTTTCATTGAAACAGTCCGAACAAAAGTTTATGTTACATGAATGACATTCAGTTAGTATTTTTTCAACTTTTTGTCAACTTGGAGACTTGTAAAAATGTTCGAAGCTTTTTATAGCATCCAACACAGTTTCTCGTGGGTGCCCTGGTTGTGCCTCTGCCTACCCCTTCGGGGATATGGGCGTGAAGACATACAACACAGTTTCTCTTCTTCGCGGCCTTTACTAAGTGGTGTTTGTTTGGTTTTACTGCAGCGTCTGGAAATTAACATATAAAATATTTTGCTTGAGTGTAATTGTATGAAATGTTAAGTAAGCGAAGTGTGGCCTACGCTTTACGGCGTGTGGTGTAGCGCGCAATGTGACCTGTACCAGTGTCCAAGTCCCTTTGTTGATAAAGGTTTAATATTATTTTCCACGAACTCTCTCTTCGGTATTTTATCGCCATTATTGATTGAGTTATAAACAATCCAGGCATTTACGAGAGCTGTACAAAAATAACAGTTCCATTATGACTTTCCCTCACCACTTCCTTTTTGTAATGGCCCTTTTAGGTGGGTAATTCAAGAGAACACAACCTGGTTTTTCAATTGATTCGTGAGTACCCCGCTTTCATTTTCCTGTATTTATTAGTTTGTCATTATGATGTTTGCATGGAGTGAGCATTAAAACTAATCTTTTATCAACCCATTTCGGTACTTTAACACCCTTACTTCTTTAATTTTGACAAAGTAACTATCTTTTGACAAAGTACCACATACGAAAGACTTTTATAGCAAGAAAAACTTTCTTATAAGACTAACAAAATTCAAAAATTGTATACTATTACGATTCTTTTTTCTTCATTTTGACTGTGGCCAATTTCTTTTTTAAATTCTTTTTTTGTCTGTGTAAATCTCTATCTGATGAATATAACCTTCAGGAGTGGAAAGTGTTACTATATGTTTAGCGCCATACGGATGAGATTTGGTTTTTAGATACATATTGATGGAATCAGCCACTCCAGGGTATCATTGTTTCATCAATGATTACATGTTTACCTGGGTACAACATACCCTGAAAGCCCTAAACATCGACCTAAAAAGCTTGGTCTCAATAAAAACATTGTTAACTTTTTGTGCCTTATGCATGTTACGAGTACTATTTACAATATAGACCTTATAAAAAAAAGTATCTGTACGCCCATATCCCCGAAGAGGTAGGCAGAGGCACAACCAGGGCACCCACGACTAGCCGAAGACACTAAGTCCCACAATGTGATAGGTGGCAAGCCAATCGGCAACCGGGTTCTTATCCAATCCCGAGCAACGTTTTTTTTTAATTAGAAAACTTTCCTTCATGTGTCATCGAGGATGTGTCGGCGCGGTAAACATCCACGATTCCGCTAACTTCCGTTAACCGTTTTACTAAGATTATAACATAATAAATACATTTTTACTAAGACTATTAACACTAACTCTGTATTAACTGTATTACACGGAAATGCAATAACCTAGTACAAAAGGGTTTGAATGCTTGCGGGGGGCGGGGGGTATCCTTTTTGGAAATGTAAATATTGCACGCGGGCTATATGTGTCATGTGATAAATATTTACTATTTAAATTACTATTTTGATTGCGAGCTTGATGCTTATTATTTAGTATTTTATGGGAAAATTTAGTCAAAACCTACGGTAATTTAATTTTAAATATCTAGTCTGTATTAAACCCTGGTTCCAACCCTTGTACAAATTTTTATTTTATAAAATCTTTCTTTCTGTTGACAACACTGATGATTAACATGCGCTCTATTGCTGTATACTCCGAGGGCAGTAACTACGCAGGGGTGAATATTTGAGGAATTTCCTAAATATGCCGGCAGTTGCCGTGTTTTTGTTGGATCAAATTTCGCCGGCCCGTATTGTGAATTAACCTCATAGAATATTCAGGCGCACTACATACTTGATACTCGTACATGTTGTTCCGAATGAATTACTGGTAACGATTACCACACCGTAAACTTCCCTTTTCTTTGTAAATTTTTTTACAGGTAATATATACATATTCAATTCTTCAATGTTGACGTCAGTACTTGACCATCGCAAAACGTGATTTTTTTTTTCATTTTCGTTGTATCCATAACGTGAGAAGTTGCTACGGTCGAGGTATACTATACTTACTAACGCAAGAGATCTTCCGCGATCCCAGTCCGAGATCGGTAGCAGGTCGTTAAAAACGAATTTAAAGTTCATAGTCACGCGCGTTTCTTATCATACGTTTGTTTGTTTGCCTGTCGTTATTGAAAGAGATTAAACTCAATGCTAATTTCGTTGTGTTCCGATACGGTGGAGGAGACGGCCAGTAAACTTACTTACTTCTTTTACATCTAAGTATGAAATATAGACAGGTGCAGGCCATCCATATACAAAGTGCGCTCGTGTGTGTGAGTTGACACACAGACACTTTATCATAAATCAAATAAAACCAATGCGAGTGACATTCGCTTGCGACACGCATGGCTATTTTTTTGCAAAAATAATGCAATAAAATAAAACATATAAACATCACATAGACATTTGACGCCAAGTCTGTTGCGATTGTAGGTAGAGAGTAACGAGTGCCTATTGTCACTCTAGCTTCCTCTACTTCCTTCACATTCATCAATATTTTTATGAACACACGTCGATTCCGGAGACTCGTTATACCGCTTTTACATCTATTAACTTTCGCGTTAGATGCGTTCTGTCAATTTTTCTTTCCACATGACTGAACCAACTGACCATACCTTTTCTTTTTTATTATTGCTCCACCGCCTTCTTTTGATTCCACTTTCCCTTTGATCTTACTGTTGAGAATGTGACTAACGAGAGCGTTACCCCTCCGGTTTTTCGTAACGCTCTCACTTTCATATTACGGTAGGCCGCATTCATTCTATTAATTATTTTTTCTGAGATACACTGAACTCCCGCCTGCAATAAGTAACGTAGAGATGGCACACTCTCTCGAGGTAGCTTCCCTAGCGTTCCATTCACGGTATTCCGCACACACACACACACTCTCCTTCCTACGTCCGCTGTATTGTTTAGTTAAGTTTAAGTCTTAGCCCTAAGGATACTGTTATAAGCGAAACCGGTAGGCTATATATAAAATAATAAATTATGAGTGGTATGTATGCGCCGACGATAAAAAAAATATCAAAAATTTTTCAAATACCTCGGAGGAGGATCTCAGTTGGATTATATGTTTCTTTGTATGTTCCACGATTACTCAGCCAATAGCTAACCGATTTTGAAGATTCTTTTTTTAAAAGGCGTGTCATGATTTCGATGTCCCATAATATTTATCTTCATAATGATCCAAATAGTCGTTTTTAAGTTATAGTTGTTATGCATATATTTTTGATAATGTTGACGTACTCATCAACGATGTCATCAAAAACAAAAGTTTGTTCATTAATAATAATAATAATAATTTATTTATCAAATAAAACAGATTTACAATTTTAATGTTGGTAAACAGCAGCAAGAGTCTAGAACTGTGTCGCTACTACTTACGCCCACCTCTGCACAGATAACTGAATACTGACCGAACAACGAGCGAAGTTAACCCGCCGGTTATATTACAAATAAACAATTAAATGCACCCTGATGTCCAACAAGCGGCCGATATAGGGTTCCCTATACTAAATTATGCTCTTTGCTCTACGAAATTATTACACGCACTAAAGTAAGAGAGATGGAAAATATATTGAAGATTTGCCGAACCGCTGAATTTTATTCACTTTACATTCGATACTTTCTACCTACCGTTTTAGTGCGCAGAAGTGACTTGGCGTGAAGATGTGTATACATTATTAATCAGCTACACTTGTACTTTTTTAATAATTTCTAGAAAGGAATTCCACCATGCACTGACGATTAGAAGTATAGAAACTATGTGTATACATGTTCATGTAGTCGGTAGTTGTAGTCATGTAGTTCATGTAGAACTAGAAACGGCAAAACGAACTACTCGGCGACAAAGCTATTTTTAATTGTATTAAGTTATCTTTAACTAGCTGTTACCCGCGGCTTTGCTCGCGGGGCAGGTAATATATTTACTGATTTATAGCCCAATAATGACTTTTTTACTAATTTTTAACAAGCAGCCTAAGAATAAAGTTTCATGTTCCTATGTAAGAGACGTGAATTAACATTCAATCATTATAGGGGGTTCCACACGGATTAAATCATTGGTCTGCATCCGTGTTTTGTGTTTAGATTTAATCCAGATTTTGATTTGTTTCGAACAAAGTTTCCACCAAGGTCACCTTTGTGGAAGGCGTGATTGGGCCGTGATTTCAATCGTCTGGATGATGCTTAAGGCACAATTTTGTACAGAAAATGTCAACTTATTAAAGCATTGAAAAATAATTAACACACCAATTAAATTTAAATTTAAACTGACAAGTTCAAAAAAAATATTCCGATGTGAATTGGTTATTTTACAAAACTCTAAAGGCTTATGACAGCTTTATAAGATGGAAGCCATCACAACTCCCCATAACAGTATAGGAAACGGTATAATCGCGTTTTATGGGCGATTAACAAGATATTATCGTTACCTAAAACCGGCTTCCGACGTGCTGTCGTTATCTAAAACCAACATTACAGTCACTTTTCACCGGGGAGCTGCCCACATTTTTTCTTTTTTTGTGTTCAATTATTAGCCTTCGCACTTATACCTACATTAGATGAGACATTGAAATAAAATGAAAAAATAATATATAACAAATTTATGGGAAACGACATTTACTGATTTAACCTTATGTGTAAGGAAATTAAATTTTAGCTTTATAATGCCTTTAGACATCAATCAAAAATGTACTAATAAACGGAAATAAATTTTTAGAAAACAAAATAAAGTTCATGACCACCCCAGCACAGAAAACAAATTTGTTAGTTCACGATTCTCTAGCCCTGTCAATATCGAACCTGAGTTTCGTAAATGATAGATTAACAAGACGATCGTTCATTGTTATTTTGGGTTCATTTTGGACTTTTGAAATGTTATTTGTTTTTTATTAGGTTTTTTTTTTACTTTTAAAGACGTAAATTGAAGTGTTTGTAAATTTTAAACTTTGCGTTCAAAGCTGCATAACTAAGTGCAGCATATGAATCAGCATTACAAAACTTTAAACACATGGACCATACAAAAAGGATTTGGGAGCGTCCAGGTTAATAATTATGAACCTGCCACCGAACCGAAATCGTAACCATATTCTTAGGATATCTCGTGATAAAATAACCGGTTTGACTGTTTTGCTTTTTTAAATTCTACTGCTGAACTTGTAATGTATAAATGCGAAATCGTAAATTTTATGTGTGCGTATGTTTATTTTTTTACTAAGCTAAAGCAGCTAAACTGATTTTTATAAGTTTTAGCATGTAAGTATATTAGGCCTAGAAGGTCATAGAGTAATTTTATATCCATACATCTCAGCAACTTTTTGGTTTGTGGTTACTGATAACTTACTGTGGCCACGCACACCTACAATGATCAAGCCTCGACTAAGAACTCCAATAGTTGAAATGCAATAAGTTAAAACCTTTTTATTTTACCCACGAAAGTTATTTGTCTGGATCTAATACAATAGATATTTCCATCAAACCAAAAGAACTTTACTTTCCCAGTACTATCTCGTAAAATAAATACTTGATAAATAATGAGTAAGCTTTTAGGGCTTGTGTTGTACCCTCGCGCCCAGTTGCTCCCATCTTTCTACGCTCCATTGTGTTTTATGTAATGTATTATGTACCTAGTAACTTTAATTTATGTAATGGGAATAAGTATTTTATTACCATTCTTATTACATTGGTGTCGGAAGAAGCGCCACATTGTTTTATTTTTTGCTGGAAGTTTGCGAGGGTTTCCCGGGCACCCGGTTTGCCTTACTACGTTGCTACGTTCACTTAGCAACCCAGACATCTGACCTCTCTACAATACTAGGCAGTATTGAAACATCTTGTTACTTACAGTGCTTTACCTGTACCTTTGCTTGCTCGATTGCCATAGTATCAGTGTTAATCTATGTCTTGATACGTTATGAAGAGCCTTAAGACTGTAACCTTAGGCTGGTAAAGCACAATTACTTACTGCCTTTGGTGTGTTTTTGACGCAGAAAATCTATATACTTATTAATTTTACGATCCCGTAAGTAAAACTGGATCAAGAGGATAACAAATAATACACTCAAGAGCAAGTGATTAGGGTCGGTTTAAGAAACCTGAATATCTCCTCAAAGAAAATACCATCACTAACAAAATCAATTGTTTGCGATACAAAATTTAAAATCTCGTCAATGATATAAATAAAACTTTCTTGTCAATTTGTTTTTTATTTTATAAAATAATAAATTAAAAAATATACGACTTGCTTGTCATAAAACGAAAATATTGCAACACTAATTTTGCTGAAGCTTTTAATTTTCCCAATTTTTTTGTGTTTTGCATCATCTCCTCGTGACCTCAAAACACTTTCTATGCAATTTGGCATGCTGTATACCAAGTTTTTGATCCGCTGTCCGCTCCCACTGCTCAACAAGAGCTATTTTCAGCTCTCGCAGTGTGATTGGATAGTGATTCCTTTGTCACACACATCGTCAGAGCTCATCCTAGGCATGCACTATTGGGTTTAAACCAGCAGTACGCGCCGGCCACTCCATTTCCGGCTGACATTTACTTCTTGAAAGTAATCATTCACTATTTACGCGGTGTGAGGTTCAGCATTGTCGTGAACGAAAACTGCATTCTGCCGCATATTAAGAATAAATGGGCCGACACGCTCATTAAAAATCTCTTCCACGTATCTTTGGCTAGTCAAAATCCCGTTTTATATGAGTATCAGCTCTGTGCGATTGTGTGAAGGAATTCCAGCCCATACGTCGCCACCATATGATACCTACTCTTCGATGCATTTTTGCTTGAACCGCTCAGGGCCTTCTGTAGACTGTTGCCCTTCTGTCATGTTTGTAGAGCATGAATCTTTATTCATCTGTGAACATTACTCTTAACCAATCTTTACCAAACGAAGTTGTATTGAGACTTGATATACGACGGTGGCAATCTAATTTAGGAGTAATTGCGGGTCGAAGTGGCTTCAAATTGGCTTTAGCAAGCCGTTTTCTGACAGTCTGATGTACTTGGGTTGCTCCCTCTAAGGTGTAAAATTGTTGCGTCAGTGAAGTTCTCCTTAAGAACTGATTTCTGAGTATAGTGTTCACCAAATAGCTATCTACTCTCCTTGTAGTACATCGAGGTCCTCCTGTTCCTGGTTTCTGCAGATAAGAGCCGGTTTCTCGAAAATCTTAGAGAACTAGTTGAATAGTTCATAGCGACGTTGACCGTCCTAGCCGTATCATGCTGGCCTCGTCCTGTTTTTAACAATGTAAGGATTATGGTGCAATCTTCAAAATTGTAAGTCACATAATGATGAATTAACTAATGGACTATAAGTATAAGAATACCCATAGACACGACAAGAAGGCCCCGTCTCTGAAATCACGTTAGCGCTAGCGCTCCAAGTGTATTTTGGTAGAAATAATTAACCGATGTGTGCGTGAGCACACATATATGCCTGTTATTGTTTTTGTATGCTGATGTATATCTGACCACCGTACTTTCAAAGTACTATAAGGGGTCAGATATTTCTTTTTCCTAATGTACCTAACTGCGTATTCATTAATATCTGACGTGTCATTTGCAATTTTTTTGGTATATTCATAAATTTTAAACAAGAAAGTTTTTTTTAATTTTTTAATCTTTAACATAAGAGAATAAACCAAAAATCGCTTGTTACACCTCTTTATTTGAACTAGCAGTAAATGAAGCTTGATAATAACTAACTTTACTACGATTATAGAATTTCCAAATAGATGTTGTACGAAAACTTTTTTGATACACGTACCTACATAATGAAAAAATATATTTTAGGAAGAAAGTAATGTCAAGGGCAAATTTGTCCAAAATTAAATACTTTCGATGAGTAATGTGATTATTTGGTTAAGGATTAATGTTATGTTTATGAAAACAACTTTCCAATTTTTGCATTCAAAGTGCAATAACAATCATAAAAAGAGTTACAATGAGCTAACCTAATAAAATAACTGTTGTTACATACTATTGCTTACTCTTTGTTAAAAAACTTAAATGGAACGATTTTACGATACTTTACTTCTACATAGCTTTAGCCAGATCCTGAAAATTATGATTATAATTATTTTTTTAAATACTGCGTGGTCCTTGGCACTTGATGTGTCCTAAAGATTCAATTCAATCCGATCTTGTGGGTGAAAAACACATTCTAAGATTTCATTATGTACATACGTAGATACAAATGAAATTCATAAAAGCTCCTTTATAAGATGTTATTAATTAAAACTATGAACGTACCTAGACATTGTCGAAAAAGACTTATTTTTTCAATTAAATGTCTCTATCCTGGACAATTGTCGGCCTTTCTGTGTTTTAGTGGCACCACTTATCTTTACATTAAACAGGGCCGCTAGTGTGACTTTGAGTGGTTCTAATTAAAAGTCTTATTAAGAAAATAACAAGATAATAAAAAATGTTATCGGAATTTTTATTTCGGTCTCCCACACATGAAGGAATTGACAGCAGAATGACGTTTCCTGAAATGACGTCTTAGTTCCGATTTTGACTACTGAACAGAAAAGCTGGCGGCACTGTAGCGACGTTACTTTAGTATAGTACTGGCTCGAAGTAATATTTTTGCTTAGCCATAATACAGTATAAATTGGTAAAAGAAATAATTAGAGTTTCTTTTGCCATGACATCAAGGCGAAGCTCGTTAAAGAACCCCTTTGAAGGTAGTTGTAAATTTAATTATTCAGGTAATAGACGTTGGAGGAATACAAATGGCGCAATCTAGAGTTAAAGCCAAACGAGATCGTAGATATTCAAGTACCTACGCACTGTCAAGAATTTATTTTCATGAAAACAAATGAAATTAGTTAGCTCGTAGTTACCGAGTGGTGCGACTGCCAATGGTCGTAACATTTTGTTGTGTGTCTTGTTTGCTCGAAATTCCATTAATGACAAGATGTAATCTATTTCATAACGACTGAAAGTTTCACAATCCGTGTTTGCTCGACAGGTAAAAACGATATAGCAATTGATAAGTTTTGTATACGGTAACACTAGTGTTTTTTTTTAAATTGAGATATGAAATAGTGTCTCCACAAATAAATAAAACTTACTCATCTTGACTCACAGTTTAATCGTCTTAATTTCATTTATCGCCTCTGTGATCTATTGATCAAGCGTCGGACTTGACTCTTGAGGTTCCGGATCCGACCCCAGGTCAGGCAACAAAAAAGAATTGAAATTGCGTAGTTCCCATTTTCTAATAAAAATAATGTTGCCCGGGATTGGATATGTGCACGGTTAGCGATTGGCTTGTCACCTATCACATTATGGTACAATCGTGGGTGCCATGGTTGTGCATCTGCCTATATCTTCGGGGATATGGGCTTGAAGGTATTATTGTCAGATAATTAACCGAGCGAAATCGATTGAAGATCTCCGTCTCGAAATGAGATTGCATTCGCAAACAAACATATAACCACGTTTGTTTGCGAATAGCTTGGAAAAATAAACAAAAGGCTAATATAGGCTTTTATAGGCAAGCGCCAAAAATGGAAAGCACTCGTTCACTATTGCACTATTGCACTAATTTCACTTTTGTACCTTATTTAGAGAAATTGTATTTTAAGTAGCTACGTCAGACATAAATAAAAATACACTTTAATTCGCCCTACCCCCTAAATAAAGGGAAACATATATTCCCGTCGTCGACAATACGTAATGGTTGTCCCCGACTCTTGGTGGTAACATACAAGTTTAATTAAAGTGCTCTGCTGGTTCCTATTAGAACATCTGACAATAGACTTAAGTCAACTTCAGTGTAATAATAATTAAAAATCAGCCTAACTCCAAAAACCGACTGTAAAGACAAAATAACTCGTAAATAATCAATTTTGAAACCTATTTACTGTTTATATACTACGAGCAGTACCTATTTAAATTTGAACAAAAATAGTTGTGCCGAAGCGGGCGCCGGACAACGTATTTATATTCATCTAGTTAATTAATCGATTAACTCTTCAGGGGTGTCACTCATCACGAAATGCTTTCACCTCTATAGTAATATTTTCACGGGGAGAATAATGCGTTTCGCAAATTCTTAACAAATATTATATTAAAGATTCAAATCTCTGAAGTTGTTATGACAGCTCTGTACCCACCTTTGATGTAAACAATAAAATATTTTCACATTCACATAGTGATCTACAATACTACTACAATAGTGATCTGTAACTGTTGGTCATTTTGAAACTTTCTTCAGCTAATTCGAATCTATTCTAGGAATTAAAAATAAGGAACTAGGAAATAAAATTAAAGTGTATAAAATTCGATCTGAAAATATAAAAACTAAGTGTGGGAATGACATTCAGGATCTTCAAACTGAAATAGCGAATTAAAAAAAAGCCTTACATACGTGACAGGTAAATATGAGTTAACAAGGAAAGAGATCTAGGGTCACATTAAAGCAATGGAAGAGCTAACTAATCTCTCAAAGTATAATCAAGAGCGGTTTGACTCTTTGACACAAAACTATCACTGCAATTGTAATCATGTCCAAGTAATATATAACTATAGTAGTGCATCCCAGCCTGAACATCCGTTAAGTTATAGTTTTAAATCTCAAAATGTACCAAAAAATAATGTAGTAATAATTAGTGATGAATCAGGAAAATCTATGGGTTCAATATTATCTAAAAGCTTAGGAAAGAATGTTTTAAATTATTGTGTGCCAGGTTGCCATTATAGAGATATTATAAAAAAAGCTTTATCTGTTACGTTTGAATGTAACACAACTTTGATAATATTTTGCGGTAGAAAAGATGACATAGATTTGTGTTTTATAAAAATGTATGATTCTTTAGCACAATTAGATGTTAAATAGATAATTACCATAACTCTTCCATATATAAATAGATCGAATGCAACAGAAAACAAATATAGATTTGTACTGAATAGTTGCCTCCACACAATTTCTACAAACAATAACAATAAATTTAATTATTTAGGTATTAATATTTTCAAATACAAAAAAAATATTGGAGAAAGAATTATTTTATCGAATTATTTAAGAAGAAAAATAACTGTATTTCCCTCGATTTTGATGGTCTCAAGAGTCTCCGAAACCTGTGTGATTGTATGAAAAGGGTAATGAATGTAGAGGAAGCAGGCAATCTCTGCCTGCCACATAAAAAAGTGTTTAGGTGTTCAAAGTTAATGACACTACTACGAAATATTAATAACCTATCAAAAATAATTCTTGAAATATTGCCAAGACGACCACATAAGGTTTACCCAGTGAAAAATATATCAGATCTCATGTAGAACCAAGCTTCTGAATCTATACTTTATATAGTAATATATTATCTACTATTTTTTGTCGTTGGTCCTTGGTAAAATATATAAGTGATACGTAAAACAGTACAAGTGTTTCTTCATTTTCTTCATTAAAAAATATGTATATCAATTAAATTTAAGTGACACAGATTGGATACGGTTCGTACCCAACTTTAATATTACATCTTATTATATTAATTAAGTATTTGCAGTCGATTTGCCCACCTCGTCGTCAAAGGGCGTAAATAACTGACACCTAATTAGGGTGAAGGTACTTATAAGTACTTAGTAATAGGTTTTTAGTTACTGTCTACAGTTCTGTGTTGCACTTCAGGAAGTACCCTAACATTTTTAAGTCTCATTTTAGGTGATGAGGGTAAAAGATATAAGTTTATGATTTTTTTGGCTGTTTACTTAATACCAAATGTCAGTTTTCCGTAAGGGCTCAAAAAATCCTAGAAACACTTCGAAGAAAGGTAGGTAGTGCCCTTGCTCTTCGTTTGGCTCTTCTTGCCGGGCACTACCGTCCTCCCAGATAAGAATATCGAAACAAATTTCAAACACACAAATTGCAATTACGTAAATATTATTAATGACCACAGCGTCGGATCAAAAACTGCAACACACTGAATGTCCATTTTTATTTAAATAACTTATTCATTTCGTCTCCGAGTATAGGTACTCTAAACTAAGCTTCCTCTTTTAAAAATATATTAACCATTATAATTATATGAAGTCAAACGTATACTTTTATTTACACTTTCGTAGTGTAGAATTAAAATCAAAATGACTTTGAAAATGATTTATGAAACCATACTTGTAGAATCTAAATAAACAACGGCATGTGAAGGTGTGCGAGTGACAATAATCGTTCTAATGGAACTCTCGAATAACGAAACGGAAGCGCCGACGATGGAAACTGTACAATTTAGAATTTAACCATATTGTGCATGCTCTCATAATCGTAGCGCACACTTATTGCCGAGAAAAATGCGAGAGAGCATTTAATTTACTGAAAGTTGGCTGCTAAACGGTGTTGGTATTGGTAACGGTGCTGCTAAATGTTGCCTGGATCAATTTATTTGATACGAAAAATTGTTGCTTAAGATTTTCATGCGGTGGGTTTCTTACATAAATATTTGTAAATAATGTTATCCAATTCAAGCAATTATGTCAAAGAAAATATTCCATATCATCCATATTTTTAAGCTTAGGCTTTGTGTTTCTGCGACGATATAAAATAAGAAGTTTTGTATTTTTCAGTGTTGGTGCTTGGTAAAAGTTTTTAAACATTCATATTTTGAAATAAAGAAACAGTTAAACGGTTTTTCGTATCAACTAAATAAAGCAAGCGAAATGCGTCCTTGTGTTATATGTGTTAGTTAGTGATATAGTATGATATAAAATGTGTAACACCGATAGTAGGGTTGTGACCAATATGAACATTCGCCATAAATTGAATATTTAGAAAAAATTGTAATATTATGTAACAAAGTGATAAAACGACAATCGCTCAAGAGATTTTCGGTTCCTATAATAAAACAAGTTGGTACCAAAATACCTGATTACTGACATTTTTGTAAGAGTAAACTGATAGTCTGATTATTGGCGTCATTTGATTCGCCTTAACTAAATCTGTTCATAGTTTTTGATGACGAGGACTTGGTGATGAGGACTTGATGAACGAACTGGGAGGTGGTTGATGGATCAGACTTTTAAAGCCATAACTCCCTCATAATTTTGAATCATTTAAAAATATAATTTTGAATAATCGGTTATTTATAAGAAACCGGTCTTGGGAGCCCTGCCAATTACCCGGGCCTGCTGCGCCGGATGCCTCCCGGGTGAGGTATCGATTTTGAGGTTTCATTTTTTAATGAGTGGTTAACCACTTACTAGACTTAAGTTTTACTTTTTTGAGATAAATTGCGTTAAAAAATAAACTTGTTTCTTTAAAACATTATATAAATATATGAACAGGCTGCGTCTGTCATAACATTATTATCATTCTGGTATAAATTCCGGTTGGTCCTCACGTTTAAACATAAGAATTCGGCTTTCGCTCCGCGTCTTTTACTTCTTCACTATGCAGTCTTTGAAATGGTAAGATTATTGGCACACATGTTGTTTTCCACGGCTGCCCATTTTTATCGACCTATTTAAGCCTATTTTATCGATGCCTATAGGTTTTAGATAGTTTAAACGTTAAAACCTTTAATTTAAATGTATAGACATATACCTATTTAATCGATATTTAATTAAATTTGCTCCATTCTTCTTGATCCCCACACATCTTCGAGTGAAGAGAAAGTTTTATAATTGTTGCTCGTATGCCATGACTAGTTATGCAAATCTCTAGAGTATGTTTATAATCGTCCCGGGACCTTCGCCAATTGCCCGGGCGGACAGCACCGGATGTCTCCCGGGTGCGATATCGATTTTGAGGTCATCCTAGGACGCAGCGGCTCAACTCAATATCTACCTTAACTTTATATTTACTTGCAAGCATAAGGGAGGTAGTACTTATAGAAGATACTATTGTCGTGTTCCTTCAGAGGGTAGATAGGCTTGTGAAACTTGGCTGAAGCCTTAACATCGCAACCTAGTAACAGTCTGATGAAACTTTAATAATTGTTCATCATTTCGCCTTCATCGCCTCTGTGGCCTAGCGGTACGAGTGTTGGACTTGACTTCTTATGGTCTCAGGTTTGAATCCTGGGCAACAAAAAGAAAATTTATTTTTAAATTACGTATTTCACATTTAAAATGCTGCTCGGGATAGGATATTTGTCTAGTTGGCGATAGGCTTGCTACCTATCACATTGTGAGACGTAGTGTCTTCGTCTAGTCGTGGGTACCCTGGTTTTGCCTCTGCCTACCACTTCTGGGATATGGGCGTGAAGATACTTACTTATCTTCAAAGATGTTAAGTTCGACGAAATAAACTTTAACTAGTTAATGGATGTGATATACACGGACTTTGAGAAACCTTTTGACCAAGTGAACAGTGTCCCCCTTCTCCGTAAGCCTTACGAGATAGGTATCCTAGGTGCTCTTCTACATCCGTGCAAAACCTATATCAAAAACAGGAGACTTGCTACCATGGTATTAGGTAGTTATCGTTCTGTCTACGTGACTATTTTCCTATTGGTTCCCCACTTCCTTTATTTTATTCATCTCTCATATTCGTATTGTATGATGACATAGGACGTCGTTTTATGGATAGTCAATTCTTGTTACATGCTGATGACAAAAAAGTATGTGGTTTAATTAAGTCTCTTTCCTCAAGACTGTTTTGTACATTAAAGATAATATTTTTATATTTATCTGAATATAACTTTGAGAATAGTATTGAGGTATAGGTATCTCTATTACTTTTTCTAGGAGTACATCTTCTTTAACCGAGTATACTCCAAAAGGTACAGTTATCAAAAGAGTTAACTTTGTCGTTGACCTTGGCGTTGCTCTTAGTTCCAAGCTGACGTTTTTAAATCCTGTTGAACGTATCACTAATAAAACATACACAACCCGTGGTTTAAAAAGTACTTTATTTTTTATTATGTTCGCAGCGTCCTAGAATACTGCAGCACTATTTGGAATCCTCATTTTTAACACATGAACATGCACTAGAACGTGTACAAAACAAGTCTTATAAGTTTTTTGACTATACGGAACACAGCAGAGGAAAGCTCTGTCACTACGAGGATGGGATATTCCTGTCGACTTCTCGCAATTAACATTTCAAAACTAAAAATAAGACTCATATCGTATGAATGAATTCGAGTAGTATTTGTGAACATTAGGGTTTGTTCATATCACCAAGTCGCGACTTCGTCAACGGAGAGCGGTGCGGTGCCGCCGTGTTGTACGTTGTTGTAACGTGAACAATTTATGTTCTTAAAACGTGAAGTGTATGTCACTATGCAGCAAATTGACCTGTTTAACGATAAAATTCCAGTACAGAGTATTTTGAAATTTCAGACTACACAAAACAACTACCGCATTCGTAACAGTGTGACCGAGGTGGACATTCCCCGATCAGATCGCTGGTATATTATCCGATAGTGGGGTCAAGAGTCTCCCAAACCGGCATATTTTGTATGAAAAGGGTAATAAATGTAAATGAAACCAGATAGGTTTTTCGGGATCGTGAGGTTTGGCACTTGGTACTCTCTGCTTACTCCGTTTGGAACTTATGTATGTATGTGATTACAGACAAAGACAATGTACCTCTGGTACAGACTACACGACTAGTGATTATAATTATAAATACATACAGAACCTTTGAATTTCGGGCATCTTTTATGCTTAGTGTAAGTACTCGTATAATTAAGCCCTTTATGACTTATGTCTAAGTATAAAAAAACATAGTTTTTTAAAATTTTTAATAAATACCTACATCGGGTTTTTATAACTTCATTCTGAAATTTAAATACGTTATTAACCATTAAGTAATCTAGAATATTCGTCACGCATACCACATTCGCAATAACAATTGTTTTCTACGAGTACATTTCTCAACTAATGTCACACGTATCTCACATCGCGTGCGACATTTGTTCGTGATACATGTTATGCACATAAATCGATTTTACTCATAAAATCGTCGGATAAAGCTTCCAGTGCGGTCACCTCACTACACCATATGAGTCAAGGTCTGGATTGATGTGTATTTTCACGCACGTATCTCCGAAGTGGTAGCAAGAGGTAAAACTAGGACACCTACGTCTCGCCAAAAACACTAAGTCCTACAATATGATAGGTGGCAAGCCTATCGCTAACCGCCATATATCCAGTTTTATTGTTGTCCGAACCGTATGTCGAACCCGGGACCTCATATAGTCCTGTCCAAACAGAGAAAGATAAAATCAATAGTCAATAGGTATGTTCCTTGCGGCCGTACTTAATGACGTCGTTTATATTTTATCGACATGTTCTACACAAAATTGTAACTAAATGATAGATTTAACGTAGATTGACGTTTCTAAATGCGTAATACTTTGGTCATTGCCGACACCGATGAGGATCACTGTCGGCAATGACGGGACAGTGTAATCTATTTTAAAACGAAGGTAAATTTTTGTTTCTGCCTTGCTTGAATTATCATAGGAGTATTGGTAAGTTAAATATATTGTATTTATGTATAAAAATTAATCGACATTAGCGTTGACCATCGGATTACGCGTGAATGGATGGAACAGTTTTGTTAATTATTTATTATTAAGTTGGTGGTTGTCAGGAGAACGTTTTTATCAAACTAAATTGATATTCATTTTTAGGACGTGGTCAATCGATTCAGCTAGTAATATGTATGTTTTGTTTGTTGCTCAGTTTATCATATTCTTTGAAATGCTAATTTTAAAACAACTAAATTTATTCTGGCCGCCTAGACCAAGCAGCGCTATTAGATTTCCGCGGCCAACTAGTTGCTCAGTGATTGCTATTGATTATCAAACTGTCACAATCGTAATTATTTTTTATTACTTTTAGAAACTAGACCATCTGCCTTCCTGCCAGGCAGCTCATAGAAGGCGAGAATAGGCTTACCGTCACTAACACCGTGACATCCTACTAGGTGGTAGAGTTTCGCAGCGACTCGCCGTTGTTGGTACCATCGCCTTACCTATTCCTGCCACCATAACTCCCAGTGCTTGCTGTTGACGTGTTGTGGAGGGTAAGGTAATAATAAAGACCGGTAAACTTACTTGTGCTCGAGACCTAACATCCCGGCCTCAGGTCGCAACGCACCTTTACCACCTTTGGTGACTTTAGGAGGCGTGAATTTCTTACCATCAGGAAATCCGTCTGCTTGTTTGCTTTCCATTATCACTCCTAGCGCAGTTTCATTTCGCCAAACACAGTCGTTAAATTTACAAAGAAACTAACAAAAAAATAAAGTACATTACCATTACTTTAATTCTCGAACGATTCACCAGCTCAACACGAGAAACTGGACATACGGGTGTCCAGTTATTATGTCGATTCAGATGACGAACACGTTAAGATCTTTACGAGTGTCCACTGAGTTAAATTTAAATAAAATCAATTATCTGTATCGCAAAATGGTATTATACTGTTAAGTAACATTTGAAGTACCTAAAAGTATATTTCAGTTCTTCACTACATAGTATAAAACAAAGTCGCTTCCTCTGTCCCTATATCCCTATGTCCCTTTGTATGCTTAAATCTTTAAAACTACACAACGGATTTCGATGCGTTTATTAAATAGATAGAGTTATTGAAGTGGAAGGTTAATATACATATTTCATAACCGTGCGAAGCCGGGGTGGGCTGCTAGTTTAGAAATATGTGCGAACCTATTTTTAAATAGATCAGGTTTCACCTGTTTTATGTTCATTCAAATTTTGGAAAGTTTCATCATAATTGACGATATTATATTTATTACATTATAAAACCACCAAAATACAATTATAGGTGCACTGTTTAAATCGGTAACTACTCGGCGATAAACGATCAAATCGTTCATAAACTTATAGTTGCAATCAACTATATTTCGTAATCAAGCAGTCTAGGCTATTTTGTATAGAAAATGAGTGTATTTTTCAAGATTAAAATATTATTGCAATTTGAAAAATTCTAAAAATATGGTGATTTGTTAAGTTAATTTATAGGTGTGCTGTGCTTACTTAATGTTTCTGTGATATTGGAAACGAATATTTGGAATTATTAGGTTCAATTAGATTATATTGGATATGTTCACTCTATTTCTACATCAAGTCAATGCAATTATTATATACTATAAATTACAATATTAAATCATACCATTATTCGATTATTTCATATTGCTTTATTTTAACATTTAAGACGTGATATTTTCAGCAAATGAGTGGGACAGCTTATTTATGAAATCATCTAGTTCATTAATTAAATGAAAGAGGTAATTCTCAACCTGACTCCACACCTTTTTTGAAAAAAAAACTGACTGTGTCCAGTAAGTGAAAAAATGTAACCATGTGGCACCATGTGTCCAGATGACGACGTAATTAGTGATAATAATTATTATAAACTTCACCAACTAGACACACGTGTGTCCGGTGTCTTGTGCCGAGTTGGTGAGTCACTCCAATTCGACTTCTAAGAAAATATACAGAACATTTACCAAACCTTTTGTACAACCTTCTAATGTACAGTTATAAATCAAACAAGTTAAAAGTGTGGCGAAATCGTCCGTGACGCGTCGGGGTGAGGGTTGGTATTGATTGGCCGGTCCTTTGTAACATGTTTTGCTGATTTATATGGAGCAGGTTCACACATGTCCCTATGAGAACGTACATTAAGTGCATTGCTGTGAACATATTACGGTGCCGGGCCATATTTAAACCGAGTTTAAATATTAAGTATCCATTTGCAATCCGTAGAGAATTTGCTTGTTTTCTTCCAGTATTATAGTAACACCTATTATAAGATTAAATAAAGAAATCAAATTATATACATACATATCTTCACGCCATGTCCCTTACGGGGTAGACAGCGAGTATCGAGTGTCGAATCTCACGATCCTAGCAGACTTATTTTGCTTCCTCCACATTAATTACCCGTTTCATACAATCACGCCGGTTTCGAGGACGCTTGACACCATGCTTCTCTTTTGCTTTCGTGCATCTCTTTCACTAAGTATTTGGTGATATTCTTGTAACAATGGTACATTTCTTTCTTCAACTCCGTCTTACTATAATTCGATTGCAAACATAATAGGTATATAGTCTAGCCAGGTGTGGCGGTTCTCCAGCTATCAGTAAAATGAATGATAATTGAAAACACTTGTAGATACGACAATGTTTAATGCAGTTCAGTCTAGGACTGAATACATTAATTAATTTCTTATACTCTACGTTACGAATGACATCATGTTGTGAAATAATATAATCTCATAATTAGTGTCAATGTACTTTACATTGACACTAATATTATGTGCATGTGTCACATATCTTCCCCCTTTATTAAATAAAATTACAAAAATATAAATAATCATACTTAATGTGGTAAACTCATCTTGAAACCGGTACTAAAATTACATAATTACCCTAGACATAATTCTAACTGGAATACACTCATTTTTTATCACTAATTACTTTGACTTATCTACAACACTGACACTATACTATAACTTGTTGTGCGGTGAAGCCTGGCTGGCCGCGCTTCTCTCTGCCTGCTATGCCCGTGATAGGCATCTCCCGCAGTTTTCCTCGGATGTACTTGCCGTAAATATGTTTGCATGCTTCCATAGGAAATATCCTACCGTGGCTAATAGAATTGTTAATATCAATATCAAGTAACCTTCTATGTCTGTGAAATGGAAGCGCTTCAGCTGCTGCCTAATTGCCAGCACAATTTTGGGTAATTATTATTTCTTCTTTTTCAATCTTACTGCAAGTAAGCCTTTTCCCATATTGAATTTATATTATTCGTTAAAAATTAATAATAATTAGAACTTTGTGCTGTCGGAGGTAACAAATTATAATGTAAATTTCACTCCGGGCTTACTGATTCGCCCTGATCGTGTTACGAACTCCTTGTTTATGTTAACATCCTTCTTTTTTGGTTTAGTAGTATCGCTTTCGTACGTATTTATTAAGAATACAGGCTTAATTCTATCTATACTAATAGTTTTTATCGTATTTGCTTGTAATATTTTATAATATTTTTCCTCTCTTTGTAATACCTTGAAAGGTCCTATATAAGGCGGTGTCAAGGATTTAGTCATCCTTTCACATCTTACAAATATACGTGTGCATTTTTGTAACTCTGAATTTACGAATATATTAGTCTGTTGTGCCTCTCTTCTTGGCACTAATGACATGTATGTTTGTAACTCGTTCAGGAAAGTTTCGTATATATATCTTATTCCTATTTAAATAAAAGTAATCGCCTGGTAATTTTAAGACACCATTTCTGCGGCACTAAATTGTGTGTCATCTCTTAAGTAAGCTCTTAAACCTAGCATTATAGTCGATAATTCTCGAACACAATCCGATGTATTACCTCTACACATAAGAGACGTTTTCAACGTTCTGTGCCACCGCTCACATTTTCCGTTGGCTTGAGCCCACGCTCAATACCACTATCCACAAGTCCTTATCTTCTGAATGGCCATTCTTTTGGATAAAATTGTAAATAAACTTGATTCAAATTGGCGGCTTAGGTCAGTAGTAATCCTTAAAGGATAATCAAACCGACATATCCAACCTGAATAAATAATATCGTATATTGTTTCTGCAGTTATATCCTTAATGGGAAATGCTTCCGGCCACCCTGTTTTCCGGTCAATCATTGTAAGCAAATAACGATATCCGTTGCAGTACTGCAGAGGTCCCACAATAAAACGACCAGGTGATATTGTATGTATATGAATCTTGGACCTTTGGCATTCCATGCAAACTCTAGCCCATAAGGTAACGTCTTTTTTGTTTATAGACTTCCAAATGTGTCTGTCACGCATCATTTTTCTCGTGCCATGCACTGCATTAAAGGCCAACACTCTAAACTCTTGAGTTAAATATGGGCGAACGTTGTCCCTGACACCTCACAATAGATTGGCATGTCATTATCGTGCAATGATAACTTTTTAAATTTTAAACTACTTTATTGTAAGAGGATTTTTAGTTCGTTATCCTTGTCTTGCTCCTTGTAATCAATCAAAATCAAAAAAACCGTCCCCTGTTTGTCTATAGAAGCAAACCTGGATACAAAGTCAGCCACTACATTTTTTGAACCACTAATATGCTTTATAGATGTAGCAAATTGTGAAATAAGATCTAAATGACGTAATCTCCTTGCCGTGTCATTTTTACTATTTGTATTGCTTTCAAATGTATAGATCAGTGGTTTGTGATAGGTATATACAGTAAGTTGTCCTCCTTCTACCAAATATCGAAAATGCTTTATAGCCAAATAAATAGCCAACAGCACGCGATCATAGCATTGTTGTACCTTATTCAGCTTCTGTGAAAAAAACCTAAGGGCTTCCAATCGTTTCCTTCTTTCTGCTGTAACACTGCCCCTGCACAAGTGCCTGAACAGTCCGTGATAATAGCTATCGATGCATCAGATGACGGAAATGAAAATGTTACGGCTTTCTGAAGCATTTCTTTGCATTGCAAGGTATTCAAACTTTTAAAACCAAAATACTTTGCTTCTCTTTCTGCCTTTTATTCTAAACAGTTCTAAAATAATTTTGATCTAAAGCTTTGTAGCCATATTATTTTAATAATAGAATATCATGCTAACCAAACAGACAATATTAATATACAAACACAATCCGTCGTGACACGTAGAAATAAATTAAATTGATATTATAGTCTGTATCACATTTGCATTGTAATGAATACCAGGTGAACCTTGGTGTAATTTACTTCGTGTTTTTGTTAATAAGGCGGAATAAGTCTCGATTGACAGCCAGTATTGAAATAATGTCAAGGGCGGTAAATATACCGTTGGGAGTGCCACAGGACTCTTTATTAGGTCCTCTTTTATTCAATATATTTCTAAATGATGTGATATCCTGCTACCATTACTCTAAAATTTTATTGTACGCTGATGATATGAAAATCATGAAGCAGGTGTCATATAGTGCTGATGCCAGGCTCCTCCAGGATGATTTAGATCGATTTCAAAATTACTGCATTTTAAACAAGCTTCACCTAAATGTATCCAAGTGTAGTGTCTGTTCTTTTACTCGAAAACCTAACAAATTTAACTTCGAACATAAACTGGCTGATTCAAATCTAGCTAGAGTTGAAGTGGTGAGAGATCTTGGTGTCTATTTTGATTCTAAGCTCCTGTTCAATTTTCATATCGATAGCAAAGCATAAATAAAGCATGCAAAGCCCTTGGTTCTATATTTAGAATATGTTCTGATATCAAAAACGTCAAAACTATCAAAATTTTGTATTGCGCTTTTGTTCGCAGCAACTCGAGTATGTCTCCCAAATTTGTAACCCGGTTTATATTATTTACATAGATCGCTTAGAACGCATACAGAAAAAGCTTTTAAGGTACATTCAATATCGTTCGCTTTCCCTTTTGCGCACATATAAAGATAGGTGTAGAAAGTTTCATATACTTACACTTGCTCAGAGCAAAAAGGTGGCTGATATCACTTTTTTGTCAAAAATTATCAATAGTGTGATAGACGCACCAGAGTTGCTCAGTCAATGGAATCTGCGAGCACCGTCTGTATTTCTGCAGTTTACTGCAGTTCTCGACTGCTAAAACTAGACATAGGCAAAACTCTTTCATTATAAGGGCATGGCGTATTTATAACGCTGAGTGTCAAAAAGTTGACTTGGATTTGTTTGATCATAGTGCTAATAAGTTGAGAAAGATTTTAGTGATGTTTTTTTACTGATAATTAGCTAACTACGTAAGAATTAAGTAAATTTTTTTGTGCTTTTTTTTCATTCATACACAATAGTGTAGCCATACGCTATCTATGTATAGGGACATTTAACTATAGATTTATGTAATATGTGGAAACTTGTAATTGGCCTTATTTTTTTAATTGAATATTTCATGAACTTTGTATAGCTGTAAGCTTTCCGAGATTGTAAAAATAAAATAAAGTAACTCTGATTTAAACCGTCCGTCCTTTAGTTTCAAATATAGTATTTTAACTACAGCCCAAGTTTTGTTTTGCTAAAATATTTCAAAGCGGAGCTCATGAGATAAGCAACAAGCGGACGGCTCTCGAGAGAAGACGTAAGGCGCAACAAGTGGCGGCACAACACTCTGCCACCAGAGTGCTCTGCCTTGTTGGCAAGGACCCATTTAATTGATGTGACATTAAAAATCAAACATTTCACGTAGCAGCTACCACCGTGCTAATAATAAGTGTGGAGTCCATCTTCACCTCCACTGTCTGTTTCACTTTCAATACTTACCGTGCGACGCATTTTCGTTAGATGGAAATTACTGAAAAAAGTTTATCTATAATTAAATAAGTATGGTATCATAAATTCTACGTGTGTGAAGGCGGTTCAGGTCATTCTGTTTTTAGTATTAAAGAACTGGCCTGGTGATCCGGCTTGCAAACTAAGCAACCGGCTAGCATCTTCAAGAAGAACTCCTTGCCCTTAAAAGGAACGCGTTACTGACAGCAATTCACATTTAAGTCTTGTAAAAATACACGTATATGATGAAAAAAAAATTCATAATATACGTGTATTTTTACCAGATTAAGAGAAGATTATGTTTATTTATGTTGCTCGAGGTATACACTCGCATATTTTGTAATTTACGTGTATTATGATATCTTCACCTGGAGACAATTTTCGTAAAACCAAGATTATTTTTTTAAAACTATTTATTTAAGCTTGTATAAAAAAAGTATCTTCGCGCCCGTATCTTTAAAGAACTAAGCAACGGTACAAATCTGGAAACCACTACTACATAATTCCCACAATCAAGTCAAAGAAGCCAGACCTATTGAGAACCGGACACATGTCCGATCCTGGGAAACGTTATTTTTATTATAAAATTACCCCTAAATATGTATAAAAATGTCCCCATGTTCTTTTTTTTGTCCGACCCCGAGATTGATCCCGACCCCATGAAGCTATGTATAAAACCTACACCCACTAGATCACAGAAGCGATGTAATATCATAAGTCGCAAAATAATTATTTCGGTACTGTAAAACGTATTTTTATATATAACTAGCTGACCCAGCAAACTTCGTATCGCTTGACATTAATGCTTCGACAGTAGCGCAGTCTGTCGGATCCGGAAATCTACAACTACTTATTATTAAAAAAACGTTTTCCAGGAGACCAAATTGTGAATCCATACCATTCTCGAATTCCCTGGAACACACACAAAAAATTTCATCAACATCGGTCCAGTGACAAACACACGAACACAAAAATTATATATATATAAAGATGTGTATGTAATATATATGTATTTTATTTATTACAGCGGAAATAACGGGATTTCCAGTTTCAAAAACAAGTGCACATTTCTTGCACTTGCGATCCCTATTGAAAGGTTCGACACGTTACATATATTTTTAACATTTTTTTCCGAGTAACATTAATAATTTCTAACACAGTGAGTACTAATTTTGTATAAATATTACTTTCATAAGTAACATTTACTTGGACTCTAATGATGCTTTTCCTGTCATATAATTAAGATTAATTTGCACACCCATCATTGCTTATTTTACTGACTACCTTGACTGATTAAAACCAGAAAAGGGCCTGCTGCCGTAAATGCCAGATAAATGATTGAAAAATCTTATAACATGTACAACATATACAGTGCGAATATGGATAGGTGTTGGTACCCGGGGAGACCTTGGTAGACATTTTACGATCAAAAAATTCTGATATTCTTTGAAGCTTCAAAACCCACGTATTGTATAAAAAGAGTAATGAAACTTTCTGTAACGAAACTCTCTGTCAACCCCACAATAGAATTGGCGTAAATGTATATGTAAGAGGTTGTCGAATAATGTGTATATGTAAGAGGTTGTCGAACAAGCGAGTCTCCAGATCGTAAGAGACAACCGTAGCCTATAGATACCATAGATGTTACAGGTGCTTCACGGCGGAAGGGATGCTAGGACAATTGTCAAGTATACCAGCTGCTCTACTCTTTACTGAGTCATTATGGCGATTGGAATAACTGTGTACAAAATTAACATGTACACTGTAATGCTTACTTCTCCGGGTCCGCTGAGTAGAATAGACTCTTTTTGCATGATAATTTTCAGCCAGCTCTTACGAGACACGTGCATGTTCAAATCGGTCGTCATAAGCAAGACAACGTGCGGTAGGATCAACTTTTTCATGTACCGGTCCAGAGAGTAGGGTAGCTTTGCATAATGGTCCTAACATGCCGACGACACGACAGTGAAGCTCTAATAACATCAATGGTGACAATAGGCCAAGCTTGCCTCTTACAGTCAGGAGAGCCTTGTTCTTGGTTGCTGGCCACTATAAAAGTAATTATTTTAAAATGGTTTAGTAGCAACAATTGTTTATATTTGATACTAGCGGCCCGCCCCGGCTTCGCACAGTATAAAATATACCTACATATAAACCTTCTCTTTAAACACTTTATCTATTAAAAAAAGCCACATCAAAATCCGTTGCGTAGTTTGAAAGATTTAAGCATACAAAGGGACATAGGGACAGAGAACGCGACTTTGTTTTATACTACAGTCGTGCGACACATATCGGCCAGCGGCCATCATTAATTTAAATACCAATTAAAATTTTAAATTCTTAATATCTTTTGAATGAATTGTCCGATTGGAATAAAATAAAAAGTAATTTATAGGTATTGAAACAATATTACTCAATAAATAGTTTTTTTTGGATAAGGATTAGTACTTGATGGTAATATTATCAATAAACATAGGCTAATAATTTTAATTACTTTCATTCTATGGAAAAGTGGTTATAATAGCTAAAATATAAATGTTTGGTTTATACTATCGGGGACTTTTTTGTAGGCATTATTGAGTTCTACAACTCTTCTATGGAAGGCAACCATACATCTCTAACCATTTAGGCAGCGTTCGCGAGAATCGTTAACGTACGGCAGTTTTTTAGTCGACTTATTCCACAATTTTTTACTACCACGAAAAATCCTATCTATTTTCCGGTATAAAATATAGTCTATTACTTAGCCAGTAGTTTTTGAGCCTATTCAATACAAACATACAAAAATACAAAGGTTTCCTCTTTATAATATTAGTATAGATCGACACCTCCTATG
Organism: Calephelis virginiensis; assembly: GCA_002245475.1. Taxonomy (NCBI): domain Eukaryota; kingdom Metazoa; phylum Arthropoda; class Insecta; order Lepidoptera; family Riodinidae; genus Calephelis; species Calephelis virginiensis. The sequence goes on from NJDC01018960.1 coordinate 223,603, forward strand.
CATAACTATGTATCTACAAAAAGCAAATTTTACAGGAGAGCCATT
>NJDC01018960.1:227013-249250 GCA_002245475.1 Calephelis virginiensis
TCCAGAAAAACTTTTCAAATTTACGAGAATGACTATTGAAAAATTCGATTACATTCTTACCCAAATTCTACCTGAATTGTCAAATGTGAAAATTGTTTTTGACATTAGGGATTTACAGCATTTCAGCAATAAAAATCGCCGTGTTCACTATTCGCGGCGAAAACAACTAAACTCATTTAATCACAGCGATATTCGCCGCAACTGTCGCTCGACTCCGTGGCTAGCGCCGTACTATGGCTACTATCTGTGGCCGTACTGATTCATACGTTTGTTTTGATTGCCCACCGCCACGGTAATATTCGCGCCGCCAGACGCCTCTGTCGCTTCGCTGGTCGCCGCGGCGCGTGGAATGCTAATTTCATACTGATAATTAAAGCAATTCGTGCAAAATTATTTCCTAACCATTCCAAAATATCAAAAATGCACAACGTTAATATTCAAGTTTTCACTTCTGCTGGCACTCCCGGAGTGCAACCCGTTGTTTTTTTTGTCTGAAAGTTCGTTATCGTGTCTTGATGGTTCTTAGCAACGTTTCGTTGCGGATTAAGAACTACAAATATAATAAAAGAACAAATTATTCACTATATATTCATAACTTTAGATTAATAATAATAATAATAATAATAATAATAATAATAATAATAAATCATCTTTATTTATTTCACATAAACCTACAAGAGGCACTTGTGACGGGTCTATATAATAATAAATCTACCACCGGATCGGAACGCGGCCGCACACTGTTCTCAGTGTGCGGCCGCGTTCCGGCAAGAAACTCAGCGGGCTTGTCTTTTTTTTTTCTTACTTTACAATATATTTACAATAATTTATGTAATGATACATTAAATGAGATTGGCATGAGGAGCAATTATTCCCAAACAGTTTTATCTGCTAAATATTCAGCAATGATATAAAAACCCTTTTGATTTAATTTACATTTAACACATTTCTTAAATTTATTTGATTATTGTTGGAAGTTCTTTCATTTAATTTGGAAGTTTATTATAGAACTGTATACATAGGCCCATGAAAGAATAGCTTACTCTGTAGAGACGAGACTTAAGCACAGCAAAATTATTTATATTCATTGACACAGTGTATGTCACATTTTCTTTAAATGAGCTCGAATTTCTGTGAACATGCATTAAAATTTCAAAGATGTACTGGGATAATAAAGTTAGTTATGATTTCTTTGTTTTTTTTTAGGGAAACTCTTGGGCCCAGATTACAAATTGCCGTAATGTCTCTATTTTGTAAAATAAATATAGCAGTTACTTCAGCAGAACTCCCGCAGAGAAGAATTTCATGCGATATGATGCTGTGAAAATGACTAAAATAAACCATCCTGGCGGTTTCAACATCAATTAAATTGTCTCATTTTTTTAACAGCATACTCTGCTGAGCTTAATCTAATCGCAACTTTATCAATGTGTGGGCCCCATTTCAATTTCTTATCAATTGTTATTCCTAAAAACGTAGTAGAATCTAAAAGGTCCAACTTGTTCCCAATAAGTTGTATGTTGGTATCTACTTGCCTCACAGTTGACATTGAAAATTTAATTAATAATTAGATTTTTCACTCTCTTCATTTAGAAGTTAAAGGTACATTTTGTCACTTTCGAAGTGTTTATCTTTAAATTATTTCCTTGAATGAAAAATGGATTAAGATCCCCAATACCATATTTGGAAACGTATTTAAAGACACCCACAACCTACAGGTTCGACAAAAAGATTTCGAGTGTTTTTATTTTTGTGTAAAAATGGTAAAAATGGTAAAGCGTTCCACGAAATACATACCTGAGCAGATACGTAGTCCGTAAACGAAGCAAGTTTCGACTAAATAACGTACGGAATAAAGGTGCTCTTTTTGTGCGTGTAAGTGTGTGTGTGTGTGTGTGTGTGGTGGTGGGAGGGGGGGGGTCCAGATTGACAAGTATTAGGGTTGCTGACATCCGGCTACGAAACCTAAAGATCGTCGTTACTGTTTAAGAAAGTCCGCAGCTAATGTCGCCTATTAAAACGTGAAATGGAATCCACAATTCGTTATTTCTTAATTATCATGAAAATGGAGATTTTAAAAGATTTCTTAACCATCAATATACATTACAAAGCTATCTGACCGATGTTTTGTGGTATCAGTGCTATGTTAAACATTATTTAAGATGGTTGGCCTTCGATTTCAATGTCTTCTAAATACACGAAAATTGGATTTACCTGGGATACAATCATCAGACCCAGATTTGGTGGCAATAGGACCAACTCGTCACCGACTATTATTTTTAGTCTAATGAAAATTATTGAATGTGCGGCAGCTGGAGGACTCGACTTTATGTTTTTTCTACTTAGCGTTTGGTTAAATTCTAATACTTTTTTAATTAAACTTTTAGCACTATACTGTTTATTATTTACGTAAATAAGCCGGTTTCTTTTATTGTATCATTATTGAAACTGTGAAGTTAATGATATACAAATTTATTTAATTTTAACAATATTTAAAATACCATCTGCAGGGTGTATCCCGAGATTGGTATGGGAATTGCTATAGTATACGTTCATCAAAATTATACGTTACAGTTATATATTATATGATAATTTTGTTGTCTTTGATTTCTATAATTCTTGTTCTGAAACAAAAATGGTACATTTTAAAAGAAATAACAAATGTGAGACCCTATACGGCGATTATTACTTACCATCATAATGAACTGCTTGCTTGAGGGTGGGATAGGCGGCTAAGTCAGAGTGTCAATGTATATTAAAAGAAGTTCACGAGTCAAGGAATCGATTAAGATAGGTATAAATATTTCATTCCATAAATGAGGGTACTCCTCCACTAGGACTGTTATCGGCTGTTTATTATTTTCGTGCACTTTGGAATCAAAATATTTTTATCAAATACCATTACCAGTAAAGAATAGCGAATATTTTCGTTGTTATTGTTACAAAGGGAAATGCTAATGGGTTTTTGATTTGAATATAAAGTAAGAAACGTGGTTACGGCCGCCAGGGGACCGCGAGCCCTGCCTTCGGAGATTGATATCACGGGTTTTGAATTCCGCACACGAGCTTTGCGATTGTAAAGTATTCGAATTTATTTAATATTAATACTTTGGTAGTGAGGCAAATACAATGGATCTTCGTTTCAAGCTGGAATGTTAAGCCGTTAAATAGTAAGAAGACACAGAACTTACACATAAACAAGTATTTGTACACATAAATTTTTACTATAAATATTGAACAAATAAAAACAAACCAAACCGGCTCAAACAGAAAATCCGGTACACTTTCTAACTAGATTAGATCAGGCGTTGTGCTGTAGTTGTCCAAGAAACATACAAACGTTATCATAATACCTCAAGTTTATTTAGTTATATGACTTCTTAAATCTACCTTTCAGTGACTGCGTTACGAGAGCACTGGGATGAAGCCAACGCCCGGGTGCTACAACGCAAAGCCCAGCTGGACGCAATGCTCGGTGATTCCCAGCGGTACGAGGCCAGACGTCGTGACGCCGACGCCTGGCTCACCAGGATGGAAACTAGACTCGCTGCCATGACACCACCAGGCCATACTGCAGATGTGCTGGAGATGCAGTTGCGAGAACAGAAGGTAGTGTATTCTTATTTAACACAATACAAAATACTCGCCTGGCCGTTGCAGCCACTGCAGTGTTTCCCAGTAGTACAGAGCCAAATGATGTGAACGCTGTCTGGAACGGAGGATCAGACTCACAGCGTTCATGACGTCGCGTCACACCACATACATCCAATTGTCGAGCCAATCACAATAGTCCTGATACTCGTATCTCATATTTGTCATGTGTGTGTTCATATAGTTAAAAAGTGTAATCAAATAAATCTATGTACGAGAATGTTTAATGAATGCCATATATAATGGCTTCTTTAAGTCGGCCTCTCAAAGGCCATGACGCTATAGGCTACTACTGGAGCTGACACGCCTAACGAAGAACTGATTTCATTTTCAAATATTGCTGACTTTTAGTATTTTTACCCCTGGTTTTCTGGGTTTTACTTGGGGTGCTGGAGAACTTTATGTTGGATTTTTCTCTAATTTATTATAATCATACAATATTGCGTTTCAGCGTATTTTTTTAGTGGTACCCGCACTAGACCTGTCAGTCGCCCGGAGTTCGCCGTTGCTTGTAGACGTGTGTACTTGTGTTGTGGGGTGCCTGGTCACCCCAGTGTAGGGAAATCGTAAGTTTTTTATTATTTTTATTTAAACATTTATTTAATTTAATAATAGTATTTTTGGAGTAATTTATGCAGTCTATGTAACCAGTAATATTTGCACTATTAACTGTACAATGATAAGCATTTTTTGTTTCAAATTCAAATTAGTTTCGTGAAATTTCATTAGTGTAATTTATTTTCAGATGACAGCAATGAATCTATCTTGAATAGAGAATCCGACGATGAGGTTGAAGACATCACTGACAGTTTCATGCCAGGAAATGATGACTTGGAACCAGATGGAATCGTAGAAGATTTTCGGTCTCTTGATCCAGCTATCATCAGTGATAACTTATCCCATGAGGTAGATGTGGCTGACTCCGATGATGGAAACATGACATTGGATGAATTATCACGAAATATGACAAGCACAGGCAAACTAAAAGTCCTAGTAGTGAAAAGGAAAAAATATCCGGTATAAGTGGAGTGGACAGCAACTGACTCGACGTAGGATTCCAGAACGTAACATCATAGTACGTATAATGGGCAATAACGGTCCCGCGAAAGATATATTACTAGCTCAACAGGCGTGGTTCCTTTTTTTCACCGACGATATTTTAAAGATCATTAAGATTATTCTACACACTAATTCAGAAATCTAAAAACAGCAAAAAAATTATAACGGACACATAGACGATGAGAACATTGAAAAGGATGCAGGATCGAGTACTTTGAAAATGCCATCATTTGTGGGAGCTGTATCATTGTCAGAGTTGAAAGCACTTTTTGGACTTTATTATCTAGCTGGAGTATTCAAAATGAATGACATGAATACCAAAGAAATGTTTGACAAGAATACTGGGTCGCCCGTTTTCAGAGCTGCAATGAGCCGTTGCCGTTTTGAATTTTTGACCAACTGCTTACGATTCTACGACAGAGAAACTCGTGAAGAAATACGCAAAACAGATCGTCTAGCTCCGATTCGAGAAGTTTATGATCAAATCATGGATGTTTGTTCGAAACTTTATACACCTTCTGATTGCTGCACTATAGACGAACAACTTCTATGCTTCCGCGTCTTCAAAACCTGACAAGTATGGTATCAAAATTTTAATGATGTGCGACTCTAAAACAGCTTACATGTTGAGTGCAATTATTTATGTGGGTCAAACATCTCCTCCACCAACCATGTCTGTACCTGAATACTTTGTTATTGAGCTTTCAAAACCAATACACGGTTCTAGACGAAACATCACTATGGACAACTGGTTTACGAGCATTTCATTAGCTAAAAAGTTACTAGAAAGACAACTTACCTTGGTTGGAACTATCCGCAAAAACAAGGGCGAAATTCCAAAATCATTATTGGAGATGCGAAACAGAGAGAAAAATTCTGCCATGTTTGCCTTTGATGGACCGCTAACACCTCTCTCATATTGTCCGCCAAGAGGGGCGAAGAAGAAGGTTGTCATCATTCTGTCTACACTACACGATTCTCCCGACAAAGACGATGACGTGCAACTGCCAGATATAATACATTTTTATAATAAAACAAAAGGTGGGGTAGATGTGTTTGATGCTATGGCAAAGAAATATTCCGTCCAAAGAAAGACAAGAAGATGGCCTTTAACTATTCTGTATAGTCTTTTGAATGCCATTGGAATAAACTCCTAGGTCCTCTGCAAATTGTCGAAAGAAAACAATAAGACTGACATATAATTCTGACGAACTTTCCTCAAAGAATTGGGACTTGGACTAATATGTGAGCACTTCGAAAATCGTTTACAAATCCCAAGTTTGAGGAGGGATGTAAAGGAGGTCATTGCAGGTATCCTGAAAAAAGATGTGCCAGCATCAAGTGCCATGCCTGACAATCAAAAACAAGGACGATGTGGAATGTGTCCCAGGAATAAAGACCGGAAATGCAAGACCAGGTGCAATAAGTGCTAAATCCCTATTTGCTTGGAGCACCAAATAAAAGTGTGCCAAAAATGTTCTATTTAATAAAAGTTATTAATTTTATAAGTTGATTTGTGACCTCAATTGCCTAAGAAATAAAGATGATTATAAAACATTTCAACTGTATTTCATTTTCCAAAAATAATAACATTTTAACTTTCGGGTGCTCGAGCACCCCTGTAGGAAAATAGAATGGTAAAATAGGTAGAGGGCTTAAAGGTTACTGCTATGGTACCGGCCTCCCCTGTAGTTTTGACTTTGTTAACTGACATCACAAGACTTTTAGAAAGAGAGGTCGGTACACTAGAGTGAGTTAGCAGTATTTAGAAGTGACATCAAATCTTTGTTAGGAGTGTATTCTTCAGTAGTAATATAGTTCAAAACTCAAGTTCACTCCTTGTTCGTATTTGTTTCTCTTCTTTATTTTTTTCAAACTTTAAAAACTTAAGTTAAGGGATTGTAAAACATTTTTTATTTTAGTACTAGCTGTCCCGGCGAATTTCGTTTCATCTGTTCAGTAAGGAAAATAATAAAGTATTGTTTTTACCGTTTTCCCCACAAATTTCGCGGTTTTTCTCTTCATAAGAACCTTCTCTTAATAATAACTAACACAATAATAAAAAAGTTTGCCTAATCGGTCCACTCGTTCGTAAGTTATGCGCTTACCAACACATTTAGCGATTCATTTTTATATTATTGATGTATAACTTTAACCGTTTTTATACAAATCTTACATTATATTATATCAGACTTCTTAGCCTTTTTAATAACCGTAATGCTTGTGTGACTTACTCGAAAAAATTTGAAATAATTTTATTAATAATATTCCACTTACCTCCTCATACCTTACGCTTAGTGACATTTTTTCGCAAAGGAAGTCTAAAGTGTTAATGATTTTAGAGTTTCATTTTCAATTAATTACAAAATGAGATTTTTCATTAATTCACTTTATTTTCACAAATTTTATTTTTGTAGAATAAACACTACTACTAATACAATAAATATCACTTCGCAGTTGCGAATGATTATAATTTGTTATTATTTTTATTTATTATACGTAAAAAACATGTTTTAAACAATATTGTTTATAAAATTTGTACTGTGTAATAAATGCCATTTGTAAAGCGATTGTTTGGTGTGTCCGCAGTCGTTCCATGCCGAGGTCCACCAATACAAGCACCAGATCGAGCTTTTCGGTCAGCTGACTCAGCGGCTTATCGCCGTCTACCGCAACGACGACACTACCCGCATCAAACGGGCCACAGAGTCCATCAATCACAGATACAACGAACTAAACAACAGGTACACATATTAGGTTAACTACTAATGCTACGTAATATAACAGTGGCCAATAATAACTGATGTAGTGAGTGAAGTAGGTGTATCGAACCGTGAAGTACTTTCTATTCTAGTACCACTTCCAAGTGTTTGAGCCTCGCAATAACTGGTTCCGACTGTTACTACACATAATGAAATTAGTTAAATATTAATCAAAACAATGTTGGTAAAGTTAAATATTTTATTATACATTTTGAACACAAGGATACTGCATATACATATTTTTCTTTTCATTTCAAACTTGTCATTTTAGTAAATTGGAAAAAAAGCCGTGGGGTAACAGTGTGTCACAAAACATTCATTAAAAATATCACAGTAATTGATAATAGTGGAACTTCTCTGCCGAGTAGACGGCGTCGCTAGTGTGCCGTTTAGTTTTTCTGTTTTAGAAATTACCTATAAAACAACGATCAAAATAAAAAAAACGTAGCTGTGGGATTTCCATTTTCGGTATACATTTCAGAAACTCACAGTGGAAATGATCAGTGGGATTGGTCATTCTTAACATAGCGATTTAATTGCTACTATAACTACTGAATATAGTATGCGTTGGTGGCATTTTACTGCAAAATGGTTCAATGTATTCACAAATCATCTCAGTGTATTTGACGGAGAAATAAAGCGCCCCCTTCTCGCGTTTCTTGTTCTTCCGCATAGAAACTAACCCATATTTGCCACGGGTTGCAACGAAAGCGAAATAAGCGAGCATTTTATGTTGTATAGTACATTCACTTTCAAACAAACTCCAATAGAGGGCGCAATTTTGAACACATTTTAACGTTTAAGGTGGGAAGCTTCGTTATTTGGTTGGTTAGTGACTACTCTTGAAGTTATGTATGCATGGGTGCCGCCAGGATTATTTTCAGGGGTGTGCATCTCCATCTATACATACTATTAACCAATATATAATATATAAATAAATATGTATAACATGTGGATAAAGGAATTGCGAGTATTAGGAACTTTGTCTACGATCTGTCTGAAACTGACAGCAATCTAGTCCAAGTGGGACGGAGAGAAACTTTGTATGGAATTTGGCAAAATTTTGATGACGGATATACACCCATTTCACTCACTCCATATATGGATATGGACAAACTGGATAATCTAAGCACAGAATCTAAGCATGTCATGTTGTTATCTCTACGTGTCAATGAATTTAGGTATTATTCATTATCAACATACATTAAAAATGAGACCTGATGACAACGAAGTAATGCGTTAATTGATTCGTCCTGTTTTTTTACATAAGAATTCATTTTATTTTAAGGTACTAGATTTGCGCGTAAAGATTCTCAAGCAGATGCATCGCTCGAGTTTTCTAGAAGAAGCATAACAACTAATTTATTTAATATTGGGTTGTCTTTGAATTCTGGTCATGAAGTCGATAATGACCTACGTTTGAAATTACTAAGACATTCTTGGAATCCTAGTAAGATGTACAATTTTAAAAATGATGTTAACTTGGATACTTAACGAGCTTTCCGACATGATTGTCTTATAACATATCCGTCGTTAACTTACTCAGATCTAGCAAAAGGACCGCTGTGTAGGATATGTGTTTTATTTCGGCCTCTAGTGTAGCGTGGTCTACAAGGACATTTCATAGTTACCTTGTCTCGAAATATTAAAATTTCATGAAGCTGCTTATTCTAATAAGTTTGACTTACGTGGCAATTAGGTGGTATTGTGATGCATTGGCTTCGTCAAATACATTTAAAAATATCGTGGCCAGAAAAAGATTGAGCGTTCATGAATCTTTGAATACAGCATGTCACAAGGAAGTTGAAGAAAAACGTTTATTCTGTCATTTCAACAATTTCATTTTGTGGGCGACATGATCCACTTGATTGATTCCACTTTGTGGAAAAATTAACAAGGATTCTGTTTTTTCGACCTGCTACATTTTCGAGTTGAATCAGGAGACGAGATTCTGAAGAATCTTTTGGAATTAGGAGTAAAAGAATCTTTATATATATCAAAGTCATAACGAATTTATTGAACTTTGTTCCGGTGTTCTTAAGAGAAAAATAATTGAGGAAGTGAAACATGATTCGGCTTTTTCGATTTTAACTGCTGAGACTACTGGTATTGAGACAGAATAATTACCAGTTGGTGTTCGATACCTACGTAATGACAAAGATGCTAAAACACCAATAATTTGTGAAGGATTCCTTGGAAATGTACCGGTACAAGAACTAAATGCACATGTCATTTCGGATACTATTATTCAGTTTCTGTAAGATTGCGATCTTGAAAATTGGTTAAAGGTACGACGGGTGCGCTGCAATGGCAGGTCACCTAGGTGGCGTTCAGAAAGTTATTAATGATAAATATCCTTTAGCCCTATTTTTATACTGTGTAAGCCGTGTATTGAATCTTGTCATTAATGACCTTAATATTGTCAGTGAAGTGAGAAATACTGCTGGAACAACAAAGGACATTACCTACCTAAGACCTATGATTTCTTTGTTAGAATTTTTTTTTTCAAACAAACAAATCATAGGTCGTGGGTAGGTAAAAATTTATTTTTTATGTACCGAAAAAAATTAAGTATCTTCACGCCCATATCCCCGAAGAGGTAGGCAGAGGCACAACCAGAGCACCCACGACTAGCCAATCAGGCACATATCCAATCCCGGACAACATTTTTTTTATTAGAAAATTGGAAAACCCAAATTTTCTTTTTGTTGCCCGACCCGGGATTCGAACCTGGGACCTCATGCAGTCAAGTTTAACACCTGAACCGCTAGACCACAGAGGCGATTTATTTGTTTATTTATTTGTTTGAAATAATTTTGTCCAGCAACCTAGACATTACTGAAACTATTATTGAAATCGTAACTCACTACACCAATATATTTCTAATCATTTTGTCATATATATTGTTGTATTCTCATGAAAATTGTATAGCCTATATCACTCACACGGTCATTACGAATCTAACGATACGTCCGCATTGTTTACTAAAATCAGACAAGCGGTTTTGACTGTGGCGCGTACTATCGAAATGGTTATTATACTTAGTCGAGTGATAAGCAAGCTGTTGTTCAACACTCTGCCACCAGCGCTCTAGTTAATTAAAATCTTCTTAACTGTTTCTCTCCTCTTACGCCTCTTTCGCCTGGCAGAAAGGTAGATGATCTATGTTATTTAAGGAGCCATGTTCATTTTTAATGGTGTACACTTGAACTCAGTTATAGACTTTTGATTTGTTTCAATTTAAATGTAAGTTGAAATAAGAAGTAGAGAAAAAGAAAATATTATTTCATCTTTAAATGTATTTTCATTTCTTACAGCATTGTAGCTCGAGGAAAAGCTCTCCATTCGGCAGTTTCGTCGCTGCAGAATTTCGATCGTTCATTGGAAAAATTTGTCGCGTGGCTGAGTGAAGCAGAATCATTGCTGGATGCTGCTGAACGTGATCCTCATCTTCTTAAGGTGCGTCTTTCTTGCAGCATTTTCGAAGACGTTAATGCTTTTTTGTTAAGAAGTATAAATAACATTATTAATGATAACTTGTTTGAAATCCTGTGATACTTGTGTTTGGTAAATATGAGGTTAGGTCGTCAAGTAAGTAAAACATTTAACTTCGGGAACATCTTTTGTGTCCATAACTTGCCACAAAAAGTAACTCTATTGCATGTAGGAAGTCGCGGGTCAAAAAATAGCTATAGTTCAGTATGTATAATGTTTTCTTGTCTTACTCTATTTTTTATTAAATTTGATATAATCCAGTCAGACTAAATCCTAAAACGTCGCTACCTGCGTCCGTGATTTTGGTCGCACTACACAGATTTAAAAAATACTTGTTAACCGATTTAAAAAATAAATTTTATTTATTAGGAATGATAATAGGTTGTACAGTAGGTATACCTCAGCTCTTGCCTCTAGCGATTTAATATAATATGGTAGATAAACAATGTTTGATTTCATTCATCGCGGGTCTAAAGCAAGAGAAGCGTCGATTTTTAATTTTTTTATCATGCTGTTAATTTATTCTAATCCCATTTTTTAATAATCGGTAAATTATTTTAAAAGGTACAAAAAAAAATACTTTTGGATTTGACGTGTTCGATCGTCGGGTCGGGCAACAAAAAAAAATAGAACAATATTTCCACTTTCACAAAAGAATTACTTTGTTGGATGGTCATTTTACGCTGAAGGGATGTCGATTTGAAGAGAGGGATAATAATAAATTCTATGCAGCTGTTCAACAACTAAACGAAACACCACAGCATCATGGTGACCATCACTCACTGCCATCTAGACGTGACACGAGAATCTTACGCGACATTCTGATAGTGAATTATAGAACATTTTTTAAAAAAAATATTTTCAATGTGTTCTTGTACTTTTTTCTGGTTTGGATTTCTATTTTTTGGTAACATAGTGTAGTAACATAACTTGTATAAGATATGTATACAACTTCCATTAAAAGGGAAAAGATGCTAGTAGGACAGTACGAATTAATCTTATCGCCATACCACACGTGTCGCGTAGGTAACAGTTACACAAATTGAATATAACCCTAAATTAAGCATATTATATGCTTGCGTAAAGTAACGGGTGGAAGTCAACTAATACTAATACAAAGAAATACTTAAATAATACCAGAATGAACTTAATAAACTCTCAGACCCGGAAATGTAGACATTTAAACGTTCATTACACAATTGCCTGCCACCGTCGGGAATCGAAACCGAGCTTCGCGGTTGGTCGGTGTAGTTATGCATGTACGCTAACTACTCGGCCAACGAGGCGCTCAAACCTCGTATTTTACACCACTAATCTCAACTTTCTGAATTCTTCCATTCAAATAAGAAATCAGAAGATCAAGTGACATTTTTGATTCCATAATTTTGAAGTTTCCTGATCAGAGTATCCATTGTTAAAGAAATCAAATATGTGTAACGTATCAACCTACATCCATCCACATCCGCATTGTGTGTCTGCTTTGTCAATCTTTCATCTGTCATTTTTCCAAATGATCGAACACACTAAACTAAACACCAACACTTTCTTTCAATCCCACTACTTAGATCTCAATGTTACTAATGCGGTCAGCGACCGTTACACCATATATTTTCCGTAGCGCTCTCATTTTGACCGCTTTTATCTTACTCTCATGCTTTTCTTGACATACCCAACTTTCGCTTATATACAACACCTTTGAGGTAAGCACAAAATAACTCAAAACAAGTCTAGAACCTTGATTCAAAACTTCTTTTGAAATAACTTAGCAGCGCTCCATTTACATCTTCCACCCCTGCTAATAGCACAACCAAGATATACAGTTTCACTTGTTCCAACACTATGTCAGCTACTTCCGTCCATACTCAACTCAAAAACTCTTACATCCGTACAAGTAACAAGAATACCAACACACATAAACTACGTTCTATTTCACGCTTCTCTTTCACAAGTGTTTAGTGGTATTTTTTGCAGCAACAGTACACATCTTTCTTAAACTCTACCATGCTAGCATTCCAAACAAATTTATTAGCAAACTATGTTAAAAAAAACATGTAGATTAATCTAAATGTGTAAAGATGGGACAATACGCAAGAACAATCACCTTTACTACGGAAATCTTTCGGTTTAATCCGGACCATTACCCCAAACCAAGTTTCTATCTGCAACAAGTTGCAATATCTTACTTACTGTTATATATGCATAGTACCTACGCGGGCTGCGACCCGCAGTTATGTTTAATTCAAATAAATCAGAGTGCAACTAGCTAGCGTGTTTGTATGATGTGCAACACCCCTGTCATTGGAGCAAGGTACATAACAAGTGGCGACGAGTTGACGGGAAGATGGGACGGTTTCACCAGTATTTATATGGGCGATCTGAACTCTGTCTGAAATCTGAAATATTAAAGTTGTTTAATAAACACTCTTTTTTTAGATCGCCTCATTGGCCGAAGGGATAGCGTACACGCCTAACTCCACCGACTAACCGGCTCGGGTTTGATTCCCGATGAGGGCAGACATTTGTGTGATAAACATTTAGATGTCTGCGTTTCTGGATCTGGATGTTTATTAAATTTGTTCCGATTTTAATATATGTATTTATATGTAGTAGTAACGTTGACTAACACAAGCATGTAGGTAATTTCTTACTTTGGTGTAAAATTCAATTTGTGTAATTAATCCAAGGAAATTTATTTATTTTTCAGTATGTTTGTTTTACTACACCGTCGTGGAAATTGACACCAAACAGATCAATACGTCCCGTCTTGGAGCGAAACTTATACTTTATGGTTGATAAACCACATGTAGGCCGTATGATTTTTAGATATGGTTGAAGTAGTGGGGTTAATTTAATTAAAACCTACTTTACTACACGATTTCACGATTTCGGTTCCTGTATCAAATTTATTTGGTTTTATAACACTTGTCTCATTACAAAAAAATGTAATTATACGTCCATCCTCAAAAAGCACTTACTGAGAACATACTTTATCTTATACTGTGGAACCAAATAGAAGTAAAAGTCAGAAGTTTCAACATAATAACAAATATCATGTTACACGAAAACGTTTCGATATGAACATGCACATAATTATGACGATGTGTAAGTACTTGGAAACGAAAGTTATTATTAAGTATGTTTTGTTTTCTTACAAGTGTGGATATTATGAATAAGGTTAGAAACCCGATTTAAATCAAATAAAAAAAATCAAATTTGTTTTGAATTGATATTATCAAGTCATACGTACGTACCTCAGATAAAGTACCTCCGTGGCTACCTACGTCAGGTAGCAATAACGCCATCTATACTACATTTCCATTAGTCAATTTAAGGAAGAAGGTATAAATTTGTTAGTTTTTTGAAAGCTCCATCTATGAAATGTAGTCTAAACTTCTACACTAGACGTCGCTGAAGTGTTTAACGTGTATTATACCGAATTTCTTAAAAGCTCCATCTATTAAATGTAGTCTGAAATCCAGTGGAAACCTCGCTGAAAACAGCGTGAGTGATTTCTAATAATCGTTTTCATAGAACCATACTTTTATTGAAGGCGAAAAACATGAACAAAATCACATTTCTTGCTGTAACCTATATCGACTCGTTCAAAAGTTTTGATGCCACAGACACATTAAGACACATATAATACCCCTCTTTTTTTCGTTGGGGTTCAAAAATGGTATTTCAAACAACCTCAGAAAGTGGAGTAGATTCTTCATTTGTATGTTTATCTGATGCGCTACCTCAGATTTTTTACTAGATAAACCAAAGTTAATATTTTTGTTGAAAAACAGGTGTTTTTTGATTCGGTTAAACACATTTGCCCGACAAGTGATTTTTGAGTTATACGCAATATAGTGATTTTAGCGATCCGTAACCTAGTGTCAAAAAAGAAACCGAATAGATTTGATATATCTGGTCCACTCGGCTGGCCGTCTCAAACTGAAAACCAAAACAAAACCATTATAAAACTATACGCAAGAGATGTATAAAGAGAAACCTATAAAAATAGATGTAGGTTTTTATATTTTTTTCTTAAAATCAGTTATTTGTATGTTCCTCGTGCCCAAACTGTTACAAGAGTGTTAAAAATTTGGAACAACATAATATAGTTAAGAAATTGTACATTGCAATGAAAATTTTCAAGGAATATAGACTCAGCATTTTTCTAAAATTGACCTTATTCCTAAAACTTCAAAAAATATATGAAATGGCAATAACATGTCGAACTGGCGCCATTTCAATCACGAATTTCTTCTCTTTGGTTGGGAATTCCTAATCCAAATTTATACAGCTATTTTCACATGTATATTTGTGTTTTGTAATCCGTTATAAGGTTGTTTTTTTTTAAATTTTTGTTTGCGTTATTCAATCGGATGTCGCTCAAAGTGGAAGCCTTGAAATATGACGTTATTTACGGGCACGAGTTCTAGAGTAGTAGCACCAGTGCTGCGGAAACGGTTCGAAAGGTTTAATTAATGATGTATATGGCGGTCGTGTCGCAAAAGAAAACACAGTGCGTTTATAGTTCTGATGTTTTCGTTCTGGATAATAGAACAAGACCCGTGGTCGGCCGGAGACCCAAATTGACAAAAAATAATTAAAGATGAAGTGTATGAACAGTTCCACCTCAAGCCACGTCAGACTAGCTCTGACGTGGCGTCAGGCTGCTTTGTTAGTGATATAACTGTTTAATTAACTGGGATAAAGTTGGTGACGTTAAAGAGCTTGAAAGGTGGGTTCACCACAAACTGAGTGGAGTAAACCGGCGAACGCACGTTTACTGCTGCGATACATTACTTGACACACACACACAACAAGAAAGAGTTTTTAATTCGAGTCCTTGACATAAAAAGTGGATTCTCTCCGATAATTAGAAGCAATCATCGCAATGGCTGGATCCTGACAAGCTAGCCAAATCCTGCCCTAACCAAAATTTGTCACAAAACAAATACTTGTAAGTTTTTGGTGGACTAGTCCGGTGTCTCTCATTACAGTTTTCTCAAATCTGGCCAGACGATTACGGCATACGTCTTTTGTCAGCAATTGTAAGCCGTGATGGAAATGAAGGCTGCTAAATAACTGTCACTGGTCAATCGCTTTACGCGGCTGCTGCTTCACGACAACGCTAATAAGTTAGACTGCTATTAAATTAAAAGAGCTTCAAATGCAATGTCTGAGACATCTGTAATTTAGATTAGTTGATGCCAATCTGATAATAGTTACAGCAATATGTAATTGAAGTTGCTCCTCACGACACAGGCTTGCCTAGTGTGAGGACCGTCGTTAGATTAAGATGTTAAAAACTCTCAGCGTTATACATAATTAATAAATTAAATTAATAAGATCTGCCATTCTCACCTGACCTTGCTATATCAGATTAACTTTTTATTCGAAATTTGGATAACTTTTTTTTTGACATTGGAAGGCAAACAATGATGCGTTGCCAACCAGAGGCCGGAATGTTAGCCCTCGAGCAAAAGTAAGTTTACGGGCTACCTTACCCTCCGAACCGGAACACGTCATGACGTTATGGCGGCAGGAATAGGTAAGGCGGTGAGTCGCTGCGAAACTCGACCACCTAGTCAGATGTCATGATGTTAGTGACGACAAGCTTTTATTAAGGGGAAAATTCATCTCCAGCGGAGCAGTCCAAACAACCTTCAAAAATGTTATTGATTCCCGTCAGATTGTTTTTTTTTTTTGGTAAAGAGATCAATGAACTGTGATATGGCAGTGAACCTATGATATGGCAAATGTGCATAGATAAAAATGGTTTTGTACTTGGATTAAATAAATATATTATATGAGGAGAAAAGCTCCTGCAATATGCATTTAAAAACTATCAACCATGAATTCGTATCGCAGCATAAAACATAATCGAAGATAGACTAAAAACGAAAAAAATTACATAATAAGTAATAAACATAACAAAATAAGAATCTTATAGGTATTTAGCAGTGTCGAATACTTGACTGACCGTCGTCGCTTAGATAGAACTACGGACATTCTTGAAAATTTAAAAAAATAGAGCTTCTCATAAATCATTTCCTAACTGAAAAAGAAACATTACTTGCTCTCTATACTTTTATTAAAACTGCAGAAGATTAAAGATATTTTAAAAAAGTAGGTGCAGGCGAATCATATAGGGCAGCAGAACACATTCCTATCCCTTTTATAAATGTTTTATGTCTGTCTGTCTGTATCGTAACCATTTCACGGCGAATCTACTGAACCGATCGTACTAAAATGTGGCTGGTAGGTGTTTTATATTCCGAGGCAGTTCATAGGATACTCTTTTTCAGTGTTAGCAGGAAAATGAAAGTCAAAATATTATTCGGACTTCACGTCATTAATGTATTGTCCAATTTTATTTATTACTTTTGTGTTTTGTAGGATGTCATTCACACACGCTTTTTTAATTTTTTCAAGTGAATAGTTTTGCAAATTAGAAGTTACAGACATACATACATACATATCTTCACGCCAAGTCCCTTACGGGGTAGGCAGAGAGTATCGAGTGCCAGACCTCACGATCCTGACAAACCTGTCTTGCTTACAAGTTACAGACATATTATCTATATAGTTATAGACAAATAACACTCAGTATAAAGTGACCAAAAACTTGAAATTGGAATGTAGAATGGACAGGTTCTATTGTACATGCATACATATCTTCACACCAAGTCCTCCCTGCGTGAAGTTTGCAGAGCTGGTATACAATATACTATGTGGAGTGGCTGAGTGAAATCTGGGCTACTGGCTAAGCCCAATTGCACTTAGCTACTTTTCGTTCAAAAAACCGTATATTTATTGAACGTAAATTCGATTTTGTATAGTTTTGCTACATTTTATTATAATGAAAGGTTTTCTATGTAAGGATGTTGATGATAAAAGCTGTTTCAAATATACTTCCCAAGGCAGCAGTAGCGGACTAACTCGATACATAATCCGATGAAACTTCGGTTAGTTTAAAATTGGCGGATAAAGTTTGCTCCCCGCCGATCGGGGCGGTCGTTAGTCAGTGGTTTAAACTAATTCACGATAATTACAATATAAACTCTGCATCGATTAAGATGCAGAGTCACACAATTTTAAAAAAAATCGTTTTCAACAGATAAAGGATAGCTAATTTATATAGGGTATATTTTACAAAAAATGAGACACCATCAACAGACAACCTTTAGGACATTAAAAAGCGAAGTTTGCAGGTGCCACACGAATTATAATAAACTTTATTGACCTCTAGTGAACTCTACTGCTACTACTACTACTTGTAACAAGCATGTTGAAGAACAGACATATTAAGTTAAATGATATATTTATGTTTAAAAAATATAAATATAGTACATTTTGTAATATAGGATATGTAATAATAAATTCTTAAATTCTTTCAGGTAAGTCGCGCTTCATATGTTTGGTGAGTTGTAACAGTTTTGCCCTTAACTACTTCTCGACATATACCATCGTAACGATACATCAGACGCTGGATTATGGCAAAAGAGATCCTTCCAAGTAAAGTTACACGTTACAAGAAGTTACCTTTTTTACAGAAGTAAAGTGTTAGCACGTAGACGGATTGCCAAAGGGTTGGAAATTCACGCCGCTTTTAAACACCAGAGACGAAGATATCTAGAGGATTACAGGTTATTTATGTTATTGGTATTTGTGGAACATTTGAATAAGGCGTTTTTCACACATGACGATACGCTGATCGGCTCATGCATTATGCGCATATGGAATTAGGCCTGAATGTTGACGGATATTGATATGATTGATAGGACCGGAGAGGGAATTGATAGCTAAATACGTTTAATATGCTCAGATATTTTGTTTTGTTGGTTCGAGGCTATTATAGCCGTTTTTAAAAAAGTAGAAGACTATATGTTTGATGCAATTTTTTATGTGTTGTTAATTTTTGTGTCAGTTGTGAAACGTGTTCGAACCTTGTTTTTTAGCCTCCGACAGAAAAAGACGGGTGTATGATTTTTGTTGTGTCTGTATGTGTGTGAGTGAGAGTCAATGCCATCGTAACTTGAACGGATGTACCGACTTGTATTTGTTTTTTTTTTTAAGCTGATGTGATGGAAATGAATCTTAGCTATGTTAGAAGTAGGTTTTGTGGAGGGCTTTTTGAATTTTTTTGATTATAATATTAGTTATTTGAAATATCATAATAATGAGGTGGTCGCTTTGCCACCATGTCAAGATCTGATGTTAGAGTTCCAGGGAAATAATTGAGGAAAATCCTCAATTTTTCGAGTTCCTACAGGAGGTAATATTAAAACTGAAGTCGGTTTCAGCACTCTCATCGCATTTAAATGATGAAAGAAAATAGACGAGCGTCCGCGTCGGTTTGATTTGATGGTAGTGTTTTGCGAAAATTGTGGGTACCGAGTAGGTAGCGCCACCTTTATGTTTCTTTCGACTTAACCCTATTGGCCGCCACCTTTGGGTTCCTGTCAGGAGTGGAGCGTAAAAGATCATTATTATCCCGAGGATCAGCATCCCTGCTGTTGTTTGGTTATACACTGGTGTCTTTTGGTGTCTACAGACGGCGTTTCATCTTACTTCCGGAACACCTTCGGCTTACTTCCTTTGTGAAAAAAGTCACAATAGCAAGGGAGGTACTTTTACGGCTGTTTTTAAAATTATTAACTTTTGTTTGATATTCACACCATGTGTTTATGACGTCCAACATCCTAATTTAAAAATACTTGCCATTTCAATATTTATCGAAACAACTTAGAAGAAGCGTCGTTGTTATATCTATTTGCCAAAGGGCCTTTAGAAACTTCGATTTTTGGTAGACATTCTAAAGTAATACCATCCCATCCGTTGAACTAAAAGCTCGTTATATTAAAAAGAAAAAAATCTCGCCTTTTTAGTAAGGAATTACAATATTTCCATCTGACTGGACTTAAAAAGCCCCTCGCTATAATAAGCTCTTGTTATCGGTAAAGCGTCGTCCCTTTCTTCAAGGGGCTGTCAAATTCTGAGATCTTTTGTCTTTGATATTCAATAAGAGTGAAATTGTAATTATTTTAATGGAGAAATGGAGAATTTAACTTTAGTGATAAAATTCGTGATATTTATGTCTTTACAAAGATGGAAGTGGAAGCGTTCTGAGAATAAGTTTATTTTTACTACTCTAGCGAACTATCAAATGGGTCTCTTGAAGGCAAGGCCCTAGCCTATACACCATACGTGATATATATGCGTCGACCTCCAATAACCGGAATGTTCAGCCCGCTGTGTAAGTCTACCGGCTACCGTACCGTACCGTAGGCAGAGGCACTATTAGGGCACCCAAGACTAGCCGAAGACATCAAGTCCCAAAATGTAATAGGTGGCAAGCCCGTCTCGTCAACCGGGCACATAGCCAATTAGTTAGAAAATAGAAAATACACATTTTCTAGTTTTTTGTTGCCCGACCCGGGGATCGAACCCGGAACCTACAGAAGTCAAGGCCACACAGAAGTTAGCACACAGAAGCTAGATCAGTTAGCCAATAAGTAGAATAAGTGGTGCAAGATATGTTTAGTCCTAATGAGATATGTTTGTAAAATAATCCGTCACTTTGAAACAATTTCATATAAAAAAGTAGAATAAATCTCGGAAAAGGCTAGCCTCGTTTTTATCCTGACACCTTGGCAGTTGCTCGTGAACTCGAATGTGCAAAAGCCTCGGGAATCGCGTAGCAAGTGTTGCGTTGCCAATCTTGGACCGAAATGTTAACCCCGATGTTTTAACCTAATCGGCTTCTTTAACTGACTTCTTAAACTAAATTAAAACACAAATTTGAGTTTTTTATTATGAACATTGTCCAATAATTTTGTTAAAATTAATAAATTTAATCAATTTGGTCCCGTCGTTATCATTCAGGTGTTGCCATTACCGCTAATTTAAATGAATTATTCGCGACGTCAATGTTTGCTGTAATTTCATGGAATAATTATATTTTGTTGGTTCATTTGGCTAACGTTTTTGTTAGTTTTAATTTTTAGTATAAACATTTGCCCGGGGGCATGTTTCATTCTATAAAAACTCGTGATATGAATGTAACTGTGCCATTGTCCTTTGTTTTTCTGTTGAAAAGTTAACCAAATTAAGTTATCAAAAAGGTAAGTGACTCCTATTATCACTACATTTTTATGCTTTGTATGCTTGAATCTTTAAAACTACGCAACATATTTTGATGCGGTTTTTTAATAGATAATAATAATAGTGATTAACGAGGAAGTTTTATATGTATATTTTATAACCGTGCGAAGCCGGGGCGGGCCGCTAGTTTTATAATATAAAAACATTGTCTCTTAACCTCTATCACCTATTTATGTTATTACAGTTTGTTTTAACATCAGCGTCTGTGCAGCAGTTTAAAAACTTAATTCTGCGTCGGTGTGTGGTCGTTGATTGATGAAATAGTTCAAGCTTACTATGTCCACTTATAAAGGATCGGAATCATACACTGTGAAGATAAGAAGAAGAACTTATGGTAGTATATGCAAGGTAACCCGTGTTTTAACTTAACTTACGAGTGCTCATCATAGAAGTAGGTACTAGTTAATAAATATCTAGTTCAGACATTTAGAGAACATTCATTTTTTTATTACCAGTGTCGGATGTTATCGATTGAAAATAAACGATTTATATACAGTAATAACGTAAATATACAAATACTACACAATTATTATCGATATTAATTTTTCTTCCTAAATATCCACAATCGGTCCTTATGGTTGTAATAAGTTTATTTAACATCTGAAATATATAGAGTTGGGAATATTAAAATATTGCTTACAAGTCCTTCTTAACCAATTTGTCTGGCCCTTTCGATCCCAACCTTCATTTCCTACTTGTTTACGATACAAGTAAAAACGCCTTCAACCCTTGATATATTGCTCTTTCAACATCCAGAAACATGTAGTGGATTAGTTCTTAACCCTTGCTGCGCTGGGGCTGTGAAGTTAAATAAAATGTAGTTTAAGGTACATAATGAAAGTAATACGTCATCCTCTCTTTATATATTATGTAGGTACGGATAATATCCCTTTTGGGAATTTTGGAAGTACCTATCCCTGAAAGTACGTTATTTTTTAAAGACTGCTTTAAATAAATGTATTTTCTCCTATACTAGACAAAGACTGCGGATTCGTCCACATTTTTAAGTTACTGTTTTTCCCCGTAGGTAATGTAATATTATATACATATATGTGTACTTAGTGTGATTAATTTGTTTGTTAATTCGTCTGTACATACATACATACATA
>NJDC01019064.1:7187-28844 GCA_002245475.1 Calephelis virginiensis
AAAAAGGATTTACTAATTTTATGGAGACGAGTTTTGTATACGGCTAGATTATTTTTATTCCTCATATTAATGTCGTGAACATCACATTTTTTTGTAAACATACATAGTTTTTTTTTAACACACATTAAATTCTCATAAATGTATTGAGAACTGAAGGTTAAAATATTTATTTCTTTGAATTTTTCTTGGAGGGAATCCCTTACTTTGAGATTATAAATAGCTTTAATAGCTCTTTTCTGTAATACAAATATGGTATTTTTATGTGCAGAATTTCCCCAAAGAAGTATCCCATAAGACATTAAACTATGAAAATAGCTAATATATACTATTCAGGCCGTAGGGTAGCCTATAGACTTCAATAGTAGGCCTTCGATTTTGGCTTCAGAACAGTGATACACCTGTAATATCTAGGCTATGGTTATCTCTCAGCAGAAGAGCCTTGGGCTTGTTCCAGAGAACAGGCACAAGGCTCTTTTGAGAACAAAAGTAATTGTATTTTGGTAACATGATCGGGATAAATGTATTGTAATGGCCAATTTTATAACCTATCTACAATTAAAAAACCATAGTTTTATCGCTAAAATATTTTTATTTTTTTAAAAATTACTTTGTTTGCTTGCTTGTTGATCTGTAGCATTCTCTTATCTTAGATAGGTTATTGAAATCTTCTTTTCTCTTGGGTATGTTTATGAATTGAGTTCTGCGGATCTGACTCTCCAAAAACTTTATTGGATTTAGATTGTGTTTGTCAATGCCCAGGTGAATAAGTGTTTGCAGTTTATTGTTATATTAAGCTTTAAGTTAAGGTCTGGAGACATTTTTGTTCTTATAGATATTCATTAAATTTGTAGTCTGTTATCAATTGGGCAAAGGTGTGGAAAACTTTTTAACTGATTCCAAAGAGTAGATTATGAATTTGACTGAATGTTACATGATGGTTCTGCCAAATCAAACAGATTTTGTTGTTTTTTTTTGTAAAGATAGGTCATGATTTTGGGGTGGTCCCATAAAAGTTTTATAATAATCCAACTAGTGATTTTCGGTTATACCTACTTAACTAATAAGAATGTATATTTATATAATATATATAATATTTTTCATGTAATGTATAAATTTATATGGGACCATCCTCAGTATTATATAGCTATCTTCGAAAAAGAATGATCAAATTGCGATATGGTAATTAAATATTTTTTTTTATAGTCAAAGGTTCTTGGAGTTGAACTTCAATTTTGTTTTGTTTAAATTATGATTGCTTTTTATTGAATGAGACCAAATAGATTTAAAAATCACTATTTTCTTTGGTAAACATGTTCTTTAGGCTCTGGGATGCAAATAGCCAGTCAGATTTCAAAAATGTTCGATTTATGTGGTTGGTAGGCCCTTCATGATGGGAAGAGATAACTGTGACCTTTAGATACCATTGATGGTATAAACCACCTATACTAAATACACTATAACACTACACAAAGCTAGTGTGTGGCAGGGATGTTAAGCCTATTGTGCAAGTTTACTGGCTAGCTTATTGTTATGAAGATAGGGACAGGTAAGGGACAGGTAATCCTTACCAGGGCAAGTTGCTGCACAGCACTCTACCCCCTGAGATCTTGTTAGAAATATTTATTTAACCTTTGATCTCCTCTTGCAAGCTGCCAGAGAGATGCAGAGATGCAGTTAGTCTATAATACTTAGAGGACCTGGACCAACATTGGTAATAGAATACAAGAAATACACGCCTCTTAATTACAACAAAGATGGAAAGACGGATTGATAATGTGGATTTCAAATATAATAGCAGGAACTGCTAGGGTTGTTGTAAGGTCGTCACAGAATTCTCAAATTCAAGTACAATTTAACTGTTAGTTGATTGTAAGGTACATGTCTTCATGCCAAGTCTTGCGGAACAGGCAGAAAGTACCAATAGCTAAGCCTCTCGAACTTTGCAGACTTGCATAGCTTCCTCCACATGCATTATTTTTTTTATACTAACACGCCGATTTCGAAGTCTCTTGACACCACTTCAGATAGCATCTGAAGCCATTTCGTCTTCAAATGTTAACCTAGGTTTCTTAGGGTACCCACATCCATCAATATCTGCACCTTTTCTCCTTTCATCCTTCCTCTTATTTCCGTACCACTCTCATTTGACTGTAATTATTCTATTCATGCTTTTTCTGACATACTTAACTCTCCCTTACATGAAGTAACTTTAAAATATAATAATTTTGAAAATAAATAGAATTATGTAAATCACTCTGACCAAAAACTTTGAGTATGTGAAGGTAACAGTGTAATGAAGTAATGACTTCATTACACTGTTACCTTCATGTACACTCCTTTCTACATCTGCAATGTAATGAAAATTACATCCCTGCTAAAAGTAGTTAATGTACAATTTCATTCAGTTCCAGCACAACACCATCTAGTACAATTCCTACATTGGTTCTGGCTACGTATTTTTCAAATACTTTGGTTTTCTTCCTGTTCAAATGTAGGTTTCTTTCTTTACAAACTTCTAACCATGATGTTTATCAATTACAGATTATCACAGATTTTACAATGCCTATCACGTATCACCACAGTCCAAACAGAGTGCATAGAATAGCCAAGGATGGTGAGAAGCCTACAGTGGAATTTACAATGTCACTTGGAAAACCCAGGAGCCCATCGCTGTATGAAGGAGTGCCTTTATAATGTTGTTTATGGTGTGAGTGTAGGGACACATGAGGTGAATTGTAGCACCAAGTAAAATAGGCTGTATTGGTTTGTACTACTGGAGTGGTCGCTAGATAATTTAAAAAAAAATTAAGTACTTGATTTGAAGTGTTATTTACGATGTAGCTACTTTTTGTAACCATTTCTATAATGCTAGTTTATTTGATGACATGGTGGTGGTAACGGCAAGCCTATGCTTGTCTTTTACGAGCTTGCTATTCTGCAAAGGAGCCTGGACCAACATGGGGAGTAGGTCTTCAATACTACTATGTTTGACAACATTAGCAGCGCCTTCCACAGACTTATTTAGCTTGCACTCGTAAGTCCTGCTAAGTAATTTTTAGCGTAGGTCAATATTTTGTAACATAACTGGGAAATTCCTACCAGTTGTAGACAATTTTTAACCAAATAGTAACAATACTAGTCAAGTGGCAATTAATTTGCCCGATGTGTCCTTACACTAAGATTGTAACAGCTTAGAAAATTCTAGTTAAAATAATAAAATAAAATAGTGACATAGTGACATGTAACAATGTTTATTTATGTTTTGAATGCGATAAAGATGAAGATGCGAATTCCTTTGCTAGCAATGGGTTTGTCTGGATATCAGATTTCTCTTGTTCCAACTCCAGTTTCTGAAAAAAAAAGACGTGTTAGATACAAAATGTATAACTCAATAACGGCTTAACCGATTTGACTAAAAATTGAAGGGGAGCTAGCTAACCAGGAGAAGAACATAGGTTACATTTCATCCTGTTCAACATTGAGTAAACTAGGAAAAACAACTTTTAATGTTTTTCTATACAAACTGATCGGATGTAACAATGTTCACCGGAACAGCTAGTATTTAACAAAAAGTCATGTCATACTCTTTTAGCCTAATATACTTTGGTTACTTTTTTTATGTCCGGTTTGGTTTATAACTTGTCCATATTGAAACCATTGCACAGACACTCTTAAATTTTGTAAGAGATTACCTGGATTTTTGCAGTTTTGATTTATTGACATACCGACAGAAGCATGACTAACTGGGTCCAGTTTAATTTTTTAATCCAGGTACCCATTGAAATATAACAAATTTTTTTAGGGCGTTTTTGAAGGGAGTTGGGTGACAAAGATGCGTATAGAAAAAATTAAAAAATAGTCTAGATATAACCTTCCAGAAACTTCGCATTTCTTGCACTTCGCCCTCACATTGTACGAAGTATTGTCGTACCGATTTTTGAATCAATGTGGCCGCATATTCTTCTGTCCACAACCAGGACTTGGGGTAGTACGGTCGGGGTCTGCAATTAGTGTTACTTTTTCAATTCAATTACAATGTGAGTTTTTGAGCTACTTTTACTAAAATTTTGGTTGCTCATGTGGCTCTCGTGACTTTAAACCCAATATAGCGGATTCAAGAAATGGTAATTTACCTTACGGGGTAGGCAGAGAGTATCGAGTGCCAGACCTCACGATCCTGGCAAACCTGTCTTGCTTCCTTCACATTCATAACCCTTTTCATACAAACACGCCGGTTTCGGAGACTCTTGACACCACTGAGACTTTCTGTCTTCCCCGTAAGGGACTTGGCGTGAAGATATGTATGTATGTATGTATGTATGTATGTAATTTACCTGTTTGTCATGTTTTGATATGGTCATCTTTCTCTTAGAATTCGTTGGTAGAATTTTGAAGTTGGTAGAATATTTGGGAGTGCTTAAATAATTTTGTAACATCTTTGTAACACTCATATTCCGCAAATATTCTTTTTCTTTCTTAGCGATATGTCTATTTGGGGTTGGAAAGGAATACTTACACAATTAAAAGATCCGGTTAAAAAAAAAAACCCGTGGGTTGTCTTACCTACTTACTGTGTTTTATCTTTCTGTATTTTGGTTGTGATCCAGTGTATTGTGTTCGTTTACGTGCTATACACTTACGTTTTCTTTAGAATTTCACGAACCCATGGCATGTTAAATAAGTGTAGGTTATCCATCTTTCGTTCTGGGAACCGAGGGTTGTTATTCCACAGCTCCTGAAATATATTCGAGCAAAAGATATAAGAAAAAATGTAAGGGGTAAAGCATATCTAAAGAGGAATCACTCATGACATTGCTTTATATATCCTTGTACTTAATCTGTTTTGGCACATGTTATCACTGTGAAGCTATATTTCTATTTAAGGTTACATTCCTTAACAAGTTGTTGTTTCTAAATACTGCTGACTCACTCTTTTGTAAGGGCCTCTCTTTCTTCCGTCATTAACAAAGTCGGTCGGAGAGGTCGGTACAGTAGAGTGAGTCTGAAGAATTTATAAATGACAGGTTTTTATAAGAGTGTAACCTCCAGTACTATTATAGGTTCATTGTTTTAACATAGCTGCAACGTCTCTGTGTGCGTGTATGCAAGATCTTTAGTATCTTAGCAAAACGATTGGCATTGGCTTACCTAAGCTAAGCCCTTATCTTATCCCCTTTTCCCTGTTTTGTCCGGGTTCCTTTGCAGAATAGATCATCTGCCTTACTGAGTCAGGCAGCTCGTAAAAGGCGAGCATAGGCTTACCGTCACTAACACCGTGACATCTGACTAGGTGCTAGAGTTTCGCAGCGACTCATCCGGAATGGTACCACTGCCTTACCTATTCCTGCCGCCATAACGTCATGACATTTTCCGATTTGGAGGGTAAGGTAGCCGGTAAACTTACTTTTGCTCGAGGCCTAACATCCTCAGGTAGCTCAGGTAGCCTCAGGTAGGCAACGCACCATTACCACCTTTGGTGTCTCTAGATGGCGTGAATTTCTTACCATCAGGAAATCCGTCTGGTTGTTTGCCATCCAATATCATAAAAAAATCACTTAGAAAAATGAAATGGTAAATAATGGCTATTAGAATTTTGTACCTTCTAACCAGCTTTTAACTAACCTGTGCTATGTAGTCAATGCCATTGAAGAAACTTTTCTCTATCTTTAACACATCCCATATCTCGGCTTTGTTGAGAGTATCTTCTAATGCAGGTAGAAGTTGAGGGAATACTTCATTCTGTATGTAATAAGCTTCCGTCTCTGAGGAAAATATATTGCTTTGATACTTTAAAAGTTTAGTATCTTCACGCCCGTAGTGCCCTGGTTGTACTTCTGTTTACCTCTTCGGGGAGACGCGTATGAAGAGCCATTCAGTTTTCTACTCTAAGAGTCTACTTAGTCGAAACTCTATAAGATCACATTAAGAAATATCTAACAACGGTGTTTTTCTGCGTTTGCTAAAATAATTTTAAGTTTTTGCTATCTTTTTTCAACGACATTAATAGAAAGAGACGAAACACTTAGCGCTGTCAGGTAAGCCTGTACACGGCAATTTTTACAGACATTTAATGAATTCTTTGGAAAACGTTGATTAAAAAACCTTACATTTTGACAAGTCCAGACTATTGTACCTCTAAAATGTTTCATCTCTTTGATTTTGTTTCAATTGAAAAAGATGAAATGCATCTAGGTTTAGTATGTGCACATCAGAAACACCACCAATGTATTTGTATGTAGACTTCAGAACAAAAATCGGGGAAGCGTGTTTTTTGTATTGTCTAACGGCCAATATCAATAACCTATCCACAGATAAAGATAGGCCTTGTAGAGTTTTGTTGCTAAGATAAGTGTTTTGCCAATCGTCGAAAAATAACCGCGGTTACCTGACAACTGTTCTAAAATAGGTTGATCTCAAATCTGAGATAGGTCATCAGTAATGGCTGTAAACTGCATATATCTAAAGATAGGTAATTATACTTTATCACATCTTACTCTGAAACGGCAATTTCAGTTCTGGTGGTTGTTTTTCCTTGACATACTGTTCTAATTCCCAATGTTCTTTCTCACTTTCTTCTAGAATTTGCTCCCAATTTACCTTTTTTTTAAATTTGTGATGTCATCAATAGAATATAATGAAAATTAATTGGTATATATTCACTAGGTAAATCATTATTATTATTTTATGGTATTAGACCAAGAACTCATATAGCGGTTTCTACCCGCGCCGCAAAACTCACGAGACCGTTAATTTGTGCGGTGACAAAGCCGTGGCGGTTGCAATCATCGCCCGCAATCTTGTGCGATTCCACCGGTGGGCGACCGATGCCGCGGGAACCGCAAACAACCGCGGGCGCTGCGGGTGTAAAACGCTTAGTGAAACGTGTTCTTACCGTTGAATATAAATCTACATTCTACAGAAGCTGCGGGCCTGCAACCGTTGCGGGCGTGGGTAAAAACCGCGTCGTGAGTTTAGACAGCGAACAATCAAACGGCTCCCTTGTAGGTAAGAGAACCATGGTCTATAGACACCATAGATGTTATAGGTACGTCGCTGTCCTGAGGCCGGGGTGTTATCCAATGTACATGTTAACTGGCTACCCTACACTTCGGACCTGAACATGTCATAGTAATTATGGCGACAGGAATAGGTAAGGCAGTGTATCCCAACCTGGACACTTGTGTAGCAACTTTGCTACACAGCACTCTATCGCCAGTGGTCATGTTGGTAATAACACATTCAACTTATTCTGGCCTCTTACGAGCTGCCTGACAGGGAGGCAAATTTTCTATTCTAAAGAGGACGCGGACCAACATGTAAACATCTTTTTTTTCTATTCAATATTTGACAAAATTTCAGCTCAGTATTTTTCAACTGAAGACCGATTTTCTACATTTTTATTTCGGACTGTCGCATGTCGCGGCGAACTTCGTTCCACCCGTTCAGTTTGTATGGGAAAATTCATAACGTTGTTTTTCCTGGTTTCCTTGCAGTTTTTATTTTTTCTCATTTTAGCAACTTTCCCTGGACTTTCACAATTAATTCAAAACCATAATTAGCCAAATCGGTCCAGCTGTTCTCGAGTCTTAGTGAGGCTAACGAACTGCAATTAATTTTTTTACATAAGAGATATTTTAGCTTTTCTTAAACAAAACAGCTTTTTAAGTAATTTCCAGTCACTAGTTTATATTGTTCCGAAATAACTGAAATTCTCTTCCTAAGTCGGTTTTCTAGAACAGTATACTATTTAAAGGAAGAGTCAATAGCCTTTTCTGTAGGTAGTACTTATGTTACCATCAGCAGGTTTCAGGTCGCAACACTAGCTATTCATATAAAAATATTAGGTCGAAGGAGTATATTTTTTTTTCAATTTAATAGGTATATTTTTTGACGTTATTGATCATCGAACAAGCATACGGGTCTCCTGAGAGTAAAAGACGACATTGGCCTATAGACACCGTAGATGTTAAAGGTGCGTCGCTGTCCTACGGCTGGAATGATAAGCCTATTGTGCAAGTCCACCAGCTACTCTACCATCGGGATCGGGTCATGACTGTGTCATTATGGTGTAGGAATAGGTAAGGCCGACGATCACTACCCGGGCAAGTTGCTGCACAGCAGTCAGCACTCTACCATCAATGGTCAAAATGTTCTCTTTTACCATCCACCAGCGAACAAGCACACGGGTCTCCTGAAGGTAAGAGACAACTGTCCTATAGATACCGTAGATGTTACAGATGGGTCGTTGTCCTGTGGCCGGGATGTCAGGCTTATTTTGCAAGTTAACCAGCTACCATACATGAACGAGTCGTTATGGCGGCAGGAATAAGTAAGGCGGACGATCCCTACCCGAGGAAGTTGCTGCACAACTCTCTACTATTAGTGGTATTATTGGTACTGACCCATATTTTTCCCCGTGCTCGCCTCTTAAGAGCTACCTAGTAGAAAGGCAGAGGGTCTATTCTATTCGGGAAAATTAACACGAGGGAAATTTTGATTAAACCCGCAGCCGACTTAATGGAATGTCGCCCTATCATACAATCTGTTGTCGAACGTGATTGTTAGTAATCCATGGTGGGTGTACTGCACTGCCAGTGGAAAGTAGGAATGGATTACCTCGCCGGGCTTCTTTATTAGGATTGGAAATTCAATTTCTGAACAAGATATACTGTCAGGTAGGACGAAGGATGTTAAATTTTCGAAGGTTTCAGTTGTGGGTGTCTTGTCTCTCCCTTTGCTTCTACGATCTGTGGATCTTCCCGCCATCTTTTTTCAAGGTAATTTTATACTTAATTGAAGTAATTAATAGTTTAAAAAGAAGACAAACTTATTCCTTCAAGTGCTAAACCTGTGTGCTAAACCCAAAGTGTCACTGTCAACATAAGCAAGACATTGTTTTTCTTTTGTAACGTCTAAATAAAATGAGGTCTTATATTAAAAAAAGGGCAATGTAGTATGCATATGTTATACCATGTAACTATTTTGTATATTAATATATGAGTATTTTTAAAAAAGTCACCTTTAACAAACTAGCCTGAAAATGGAACACTCTATATACATTTTAGCCCAATAATTTAGCCAAAAAGCCCAATAAAAACACTTCATTTGACAGCTATATGATGTACACTTACCCAGTGACAATCACTAAAAAGATACTAAATACCTAGCCCCGCTAAACATGAGAGTCATTATGGCGGCAAAAATAGACAAGGCGGAAGATTCTCACCCGGGCTAGTTCCCTACTGCACAGCAGTCAGCACTTGACAATAAGTGGCGATGACATTCTCATTCACCATGAAAAAATCATTAGTACCTACTCTGTAGTACATAGTATACCACTTATAATATTTGTTTGGCATAGTATTCTTTACTTTTTGATAGTATTAATATGAATGTTGAAACTCAGTAATTATTGATTTGCGCGCCATCTCCGCATCTTTACATCTTATATTTTGTCTCGGTTGAAAATTATGCACTTACAAAATAACTCGACTGAGAAGGTACTTAACACAGTATTTCACAGATGGCGCTATTCAAATTAGGCTATTTAAAATGCTTTTCCTGTCACGAAACGTAGTCAGGTAATCGAGCCGGGCTTTGCTTGGGTGATAGGGCTTCGCCGGGTCGACCAGGCGAAGTTCGTACCACCTGATATTGACATCTTTTTAACAGATAGTACGTAAAAATACGGGAAAAGTTAAAGTATTGATTATCTTATTTTCTTTGCAATTTCGACTTTTTTTCTGACGATTTAGTTCATAGAGATTTTGGAGTTTAATCTAGTTGTAAATTTGGAAATACAAGGAACGAATGTAATATTTTCTTAATTCTGAAAAAAAGTTTTGTTCATTCTTGTAAAAAGGGTTGGCTATCGTAAAAAAATAGAAAAGGAAACATAAAGTTTTTATGTCGTTGGTTGTGTTTTAAAATCCATTTAGGCATTTTAGAATGCTTTAAAGAAAACCAAAATGGTAGTTTTTGCTCCTGAAGTCAGGATGCGAAACCTCGTTAATTGCTTTCGATGGAAAACTACCTAAAATATATGAAATTGGTTTAAAAGTGTAGATAGTGTTATCCATAATTAAACATTTGGTTACGGATTTCCTGATGTGGAACAATACATGCTGCTTACAGACACTCACGGTGGTTGGATAGAGACATTAAGAATATTTAAGTTAACGGCTTACCTTACTTTTCAAAATGGAAAGCTTCAGCGGTGAGTAAAGATATATGTAGTAAGGCAATCTCGGCGAGTTGGTTGGTTGGTTGTACCAATCTTAGCGTGTTGTTTCAGATAGGGCTCTACTAACTAATAGTAGAACTTCGACGAGGCCTTTTCTCGAAATCATGAAATGAGTGTTTGCATTATTTGTCGAACCGCTCTTTTAAATCTTACAATTTGGCAATTGTTATTAAAAAACGAAGTTACAGTATATTTTTTTATTACATAATTATTTTAGAAAAATTGCACATGCATTTACTGAACATCTTTGAACCTTACCGTCCAAAGGCAAATAATAAATTAATAATTTAAATATATTTAACAATAGCTTTTAACTTTTCCCTCGTACTGAGGAAATATGATTTAATACGGCGAGAATTTTCCCGTAATTTGTGCAATCCAGTCTAGATAGTGGGCAACATTTACATATACACCAGGAACACCAGGTTGTCCACAGCCGATACCCCATGATACGACGCCTACTAATTGCCAGGTTCCACCGCGTTCACAAACTAAAGGACCACCTCCGTCTCCTTTACAAGCATCCTTGCCTTCTTCACCTCCAGCACAAACAAAACCAGGGTTAAGCTCATAATTGTAACCTAACCTAGTTTGCCTTAATTGTTGTTGACATAAACCATGAGGAACAATGGGAACGTCGACTTCTTTAAGGATATTTTGATATTTTCCATTTGAGCCAAATGCATCCTTTCCCCATCCAGTTGTCCAACACCTTTGACCTCCGAAATCAGTATATTTGTCTGGTAAACATGCTGGGCTGATGTGGGGGTATTTGGTCCATTCAACGGGATGGTCCAGTTTCAAAATGGCGAGATCATTGTCTAATGTACCAGCATAGTACAATGGGTGAACGTGAACGGAAATCACGTCTCGTTCAATGTAAGGGTAGAATTCCACATCGTGATTAACGTCCCATTCGCCTAAACGTACTCTTAGCTCGAAACTTTTGTGCCTGTAACAAGAGAAGTCAATAAATATATGGTAGTAAAACAAGAAGGTATCCAAAGTGTTATAATACAATATCAATATTAAACTGTTCCAAAACTAAAATTGTGATTCGAAATTGAGAAAAGTCTATCTGTGTCAATATTAAGATTATAAAAATCTACAAAGCGTCTTATATACAAATAAATAAATAAATACTTATGATACTTATACATAGAAATACATAAATAAGTAGTAATATAAATTTAATAAACATCCAGACACGGAAACATACATGATTTAATATGAGGAAATGCAAAATGGAGCTGATGCGTGCTCCGTACACTTTTGCATTTGAAATTTAAAAAACTTCCTAACTAGTATAATTTTACTCATACTTACGATTTAATGCAATGAGCAGCAGTCATTATATGAAGTCCATCAATCAAAGTACCACCGCAAACGTATACTGATTCTTTCGGGTCCTTCTTCAAAATAGCTGCTTGCCATGGGTATTCACCAAATTCACTATCCCCGTCAACATACGATGGTGTCTTAATTCTTCCATTAATGCCTTGTGAGTGTCTTATTCCACATTGACCACGATTTGAAGCTTGCGGGCGAAGCGGTCTGCGACAGCATACTTGGTTTTGATGACACTGTTGTATCTGGTTCTGAGGGCGACCAAAATACCCTTGACGCTGTAAGAAAAAGAAAATGTTAATTGTAGCATACGGTGCTTTAAAACATTATTGCTATCAGAGTTTTTTACCTCCTGTATATTATCTTCTTTAGGATCAATGTGACTGACATCCCTCTTCTTTCTTTTTTCAGGAAATCGGATTGTGTGTCTTTGCTGGTTTGCCCCAGTAGGATTAGGGACATTGAAGGAACGGGAATGGGAAAATCGGTCTGCATATGTTTTTATATTATTACCAGTGGCGTTCGTTGATCTTTCAAAAATGCCCTGGTAGTTATTAAAATCGGGGTTATAATAGTTAGTGTCAGAATCGTCATAATAATCGTCATCTTCATGATGAGCGGCTTCTGCTGGAAAACTTTGCGGGTGTCCGCGAAAGTGTCCATAATTTTGATAATGTGGAGAATATGCTACATGTGGTTTTGAGTGGTAATAAGGATTATGATTTGGAAGGAATGGAGGGTAATTTACAGGCCGATGTATGTGCTCATTATATAAATGGGGATTGTAATGATGGAAGTGTTCATGTTTATTCAAGAATAAGTGTTTTTTCTCATGGAACAGTTCTCCTAGTTTATTTACTACATGTTCATTTGGTGTTACATGTAAATTTACAAATGGTTTAACAATTTTATCGCCGTAGTCGTTTTTAGTGACTTGAACTGCCAAAAGTGGATTTACTGACACTAAACCCAAATTTACGCCACCTCCATTTAAAGCAGGTCCGTATGGGTTGTAAATAGGATTAGAGTTGTAAGGATTTATAGGATAGCCATGAGAAGGCTGAGGCAACCCAAAAGAGACACCAAACGTAGGCTGCACTTGTTTGTTGTTATTACCGCCATTGCCTCCGTATCCGGTCATTCCGAACAGTCGCTGCAGTATTATTTCAATTATTTAAAAACGTATTTAATTGTGTTAGATATGTAAGTGCCCTTTGTTTAGTTTTTCTTTTGTTTAGTTGTCTTTCCAATAATATTTCAGTCGAATAAAAATATTTACTATGAAATTCGAATGAAATATTATTTGGTATTCCAGCCTTTCACATTGACTAAAGTAATATTTAGGAGAATATGTTGAGGAAATTATGGATATTATGTGGTTTGTTTAAGTAAAAGAAGATACTGTTAAATTTATGTAAGATAAGAGAGTGACTTACCGGTTCAATATCCTTAATATCTTTTGTAGCTTCCTTATCATTATCATCTTGAGTTTCACGTTTACTTATCTTTTTAATTTCTGTTTCAGTCTGATTGTTGGTAGTTTCTGTTGCTGTCTTGTTTAAGGCATCTAATTGTTCGTCAGTTAATGCTTGGATTTCACCGCCTTTGTTTCGTGGATCTATTGGCAGGTATAAATCATCTCTGCGTCCAATAATTTCTTGGCTTGGACATTGATCAAAGTTTACACAAACACATTCCAGACCCTGTGCTTTAGGTTCGTGGTAGTTTTGTTGGTAAATATTATTCTGTCCAAAAGTTGCAGGACCCGGATTGTACAAATTGTTTGAATTTCCGACGTTGAGTTCTTTTTTGAAAAATTCGTTATTTTGGCTAGCATAAGCACCTAATGAGTTTCCATATTTTTGATCATCGAAATTGTTACTTGTGAAACGATTAGGTAAGCTTTGGGATACCAAGTTTGCACTGCCTTTATTGTGTCCATATTGAGAGCCATAAATTGTATCAGCTTCGTATGTAGGCTTGATGTTATTTACAGCGAAGCCAGATGTCATGGGCTTAAAACCTGAACTAAAATCAGCTCCTGAAGCCGTGATAATATCTGATTCTTGGTTTGAAATTGACGAACCTAAATGACCTATAGATCCGACAGGAATAGCTACAGGTTTGATAATAACTTTTGGATCTTTATCACCATCACCGTGCACATAATGATGGTGAACGTGCTGTTGTACTGGTTCAGGCTTAGGATTATTGTAAGCTGGCACCTTATTGTAGGTTGGTTTGGTATTTTCAAAAGCATATGGGCCTTCATTAGGGAATGTTGGTGGCTTCGTTACGTAGTTTGTATCCTGACCATACAAATTTTGTGCATATTGGTAATTGTTACCGACTACGCCATATTTGTCTGAAAATCCTGGTCTGATGTTACCATTATAATTCGGTGGGTAGCCAGGTCTCTTAGGTGGATTTCTCTGTGGGCGAGGAGGATATGCCATTGGCTTTGGTGGTCCGTAAGCTCTTGGAGGTCCTCGAATCGCAATTGAAGCAACTGGCTTTCCTATTGGTTTTATATCCACAGGCTGTGCATAAATTAATTCTTCTGGAGATACATACGGAGATGGATACATTCTTTTCTCTTGATTGTCTTCTTCATCGCACTAAAACAAATAAATATTTAATCATTAAAAATGTTAACTAAAACAGTAATATTAGAAGAGCGTATAAATACAAAGAAAATTAATATGGAAATTATCAAAAATTAATGCAATCTCAATTTTAAAACTTACTTGAACTAATCCTAATGTGCAGAGACGGTCTTTTATTAAATTTCTCGCTTCTGCGTCATCACCTGTATCTAACGCTTCTTTAATAGTGGGATCACTATAAACGTCGTCAAAACCGTTCAAGCTTCTACCTTGTTGCCTACTAACTAGTTCGTCTACAATGTCATCGAGGACTGTTGCATTGCTACTGTAATTTTTATCCTGAGCGTCAAACACTTCCTCGCCTTGTAGGAGTTCGGATGGTTTATTTTTGTCATCTTTTTCGGAGTTTTGATCATTCCATGACCATTCAGCCGTAGTTCCAGCTATTATTAATAGCAGTATACAGCTCAATGTACACCACCGCATGATCTGGAAACAAGATATAGTTTAGTTTTCTGCTCCATACAAGTAGTTTGATTTCGAAACTCATGGATAATCACTTTTACTTTCACGGACACTGGTTGCATAAGTTTCTTTGTGACGAAGCAAGCTGAGACTGTATAGGGAAGCGTGAGTCTGCGAAATGTTCTCATGTTTTGTTAATGTTAGGTGTGACTGCTTTTTAAACAATGAACTTTACTTTAAACTTTTTATTTATAAACTCAAACTAAATTTCTAAAGGACGAAGTGGAAATATTTTTTATTTTGCTACAATGCGGCAAAGTTGTTTGCTAAAATAACTCGATGTAATGCCGGGTAAGACCAATTAAATATAAGCAAATGAAAGCGTTCGCCATTTTCCGGTGACCACGTAAATTAAATAAAAAGAACTTCGTTGTAGTTTACATTGAATTTTGCTCTTATTAAATGTAAAACCATTTGATTAAACATACATTCATACTAATCTGAACGCCAAGTACCTCATGGGAGAGTAGAGATTATCGAGTGACAAATGTCACGATCTTCGAAGATCTACCTTGCTTTATCCACATTATCTTTTCATGTAAACACGCCAGTTTCGGAGACTCCTTGGTGTCAACTTCTTATAAAACCCGCACGATTAGATCGTGGAACGTCAACCTAGGTCTCCCTGGGGTACCTAAATCCCTCCATATTCGCATTGTGTATCTCCTTCGTCAATTTGACGAAAAAGGGTTAAAGAACCCATTTACATCACGAATTATTAAATCCTATACCTTATTGAAAATTATAAACAAAGTTATATTAACAAAACCCTAAAATATATATCAAAGCATACCAAATAACAGAAAATTTCAAAATCAACCTACTTTTTTTACATTTTTAATGAAAAATGTAAAAACAGTTATTTTGTTTCTGTTTGAAAAAATAATTAATGTAATTTTATTTAATAAGTATTTAAACTAAATTAACATTATGTTATTAAATTTAGGAATTTAATTAAGGAAGAAGGTGATAATGGGGCCATTGTCATCAAATCTGGCACAAATTGTGTATCATAAGTCAGGTCACGTCACAGCGGCCGATGCGTCACA
The DNA here is from genome assembly GCA_002245475.1 of Calephelis virginiensis. Lineage (NCBI taxonomy): Eukaryota > Metazoa > Arthropoda > Insecta > Lepidoptera > Riodinidae > Calephelis > Calephelis virginiensis. Next base: position 22,958 of record NJDC01019064.1, read on the forward strand.
ATTTTCGTAACTCTGATGTAACGCGTAACATTTAAGCGGTATACTTTTACCTTATGTAATTCTATTATTCAAGCTGTTTACATTTTTAATACCATTGAGATTTGAGGTTACATATTATTAAAGTTTAATAGATATATACATACATACATACATACATACATACATCCATATCTTCACGCCAAGTCCCTTACGGGGTAGGCAGAGAGTATTTAATAGATGCAATATTTAGTAATAAATACGATAAAAATAATATTAATTATCTTATTTTTTATTGAATCAGGCATTACTTTGCGGAAATTCATTATAACAGATGTAAAATAAAGGCTTATTTTACATCTATTAATTATCTTCATTTCACCACCTTTGCCGTGCTTGCCTATACTTTTACATTTTTAAAGCTGTTAAAATTGCGTATTGTTTCTCATTTAAAAATAAAAATAAGTAATATTTTAATTTTAAAATATAAATTTAAATGTGATATTTAATATTTTGAGTATTGTGGGCGTAATTATGTATATATACACTTGTGTATAAATTGAATGTAACATTATAAATGATATTAAGAAAAGTATACTTAAAGGTTATAAGAATTAAAATATGTTATTGTCTATTCTAAAAAAAAATATTACTGAAAACAAAATAAAAGAAAATTAAAATATTTACTTAATATTGACTTGCTTTACTATTAGACGCAAAGTGAAAGTGTTTGTGCTTGGTAGGCAAAAGGCTTGTTCGGCGGAAAGCGCAAGTCACACTGTCGTTGTACTTATGTAGATATCTGACATAAATTTTAAATAATATTTGAAATAGGAATAATTTAAAATAATTTATTTTATAGTTTACATATTTTATATTTATTTGGGAAAACACAATTTATATCATTACCGTTATTTATTTGATATATTTTTTTACGTAAATTTAAATTACATTTACGTAATGAAAACTTGCACGAAATATCACTTTTAAACAAACACTTGCACTGGAATTGTATTAATTGTATGTTAAATGCACTTATTCACAATAACTTACTTTTATGTAACACTCCCTTATTACTGATTAATTTATTTTCTATCTAAACTTTTCTACTTAACTGTCGCTCTGTTTGTATGCGAATGGCTGCAACCTCCACCACCACGACTCTTTATACTTCGACCAACGTAAAGATGCACGCACACTGATTTTAAGATGATCAACTTAAACTCCTACCACGAAACTTCATAGCAACTTAAACACTAAAACAAGCTATATTTTGCTTAGCGCAAACGATCGATTTTTCCTTTTGAAGTTCTCGTGGTAAGGGGTATGACGAGTGTGCACCCTGTCATTCATTCATTTATTCCAAGTAGAGGTTATGCAATTGGGATAATCCTAAGGTTATACATTCGGGTTTATTTATTCAAGGCCAGGATTTTTACAGTTTGGGTATTATTATTTTGGTAGCAGTTTCATACTATCAAGCGTATTTATTTTATTTTTTACTTATATGTAAGCAGTAAAACTACAAATAGCTTACAAGTAATATAAGCTTAGCTAATGAAATGGCAACCAAGAGTTTTGGGAAAACATGTAGTTGAGTGGTATTCGTCTTATTAAAACATATATCAATTGGATCAATAAATAAATGTTTAACAACCGAATGCTTTATTTTTATGTATCAAACTTTATATTTTTTTTATATTCTCCAGGTGGGGAAGCAAAAAAAAAAATAAAGAAAATGTGTAATTACTATTTTCTAATGAAAAATATTTTTTTTCGGTTTGTGATAGGCTTGCTACTAATCTTATAGTGGGATTTCGTGTCTTCGGCTAGTCGTGGGTGCTTTGGATGTGCCTATGCCTATCTCTTCGGGGATATTGGCGTGAAGATACTTTTTTATTATATATTAGAATAGAACCTATAAATAAAAGCATATAGAACCTATATAAACCTTGAATACTATAAAATGGAATAAAAATCGTTTATTTACATATACCACACAATACCTCTTGTATTTATGACGCATTAGGCGTATGAAAAATAGATATTAGCCGATCCTCAGACCTACTCAATATACTCACAAAATTTCATGAGAATCGGTCAAGCCGTTTCGGAGGAGTACGGGAACGAACACTGTGACATGAGAATTTTATATTTCATACTAAAACCTATCACCGGATCGGAACTCGGCCATACATTGAGAAGATCCGGAGAAAGAAACGCAGGGCTTGTCTTTTAGGTTGGGTTTTGCAAAGTTTCCAGATCGAACCAGTCTCAGACCCAACTCCTGGAGCTATATCATTATAATAAGTGACACCAGTACGTACAAATATTAAATGTAAAGTGTAACAGTTGTGTATATTACACAAATAGACAAAATCAGTGCTTGCTATTGTCGTATTCCTTTAAGGCAAATAAAACTGTAATCATGTACAAAAGGCAAATCACCAATAACGTATAGTATATATAGGTTATGTAAATTACAATGAGGAAATTACCTTTTTTTAAATAATCTCAAACGAACTAGCGTAAAGATTCATATTGCGGAGTTATTAATCTAAGGTTACCCATTCTTAGTATAAAATTAAGAAATATGTGCCGCATATAGATAACGTGGTATCAGTATGTAACCAGCTTGGTGATGGATGTTAGTCTTGCATGAGTAGGTTATCTATGCTACCTACTAAATCGGAACACGATAATGGCGAGCACTGACGTTATAGTGGCTCCATCAAGTACTACCGGGTTTCAACCTTGGTAAGATGCCGCAAAACTTACTCCGTTTAGATGTTTACTCATGTAGAAGTATCTTCACGCCCATATCCCCGAAGAGGTAGGCAGAGGTACAACCAAGGCACCCACGACTAGCCGAAGACACTAAGTCCCACAATGTGATAGGTGGCAAGCCTATCGCCAACCGGGCACATTTCCAATCCCGACCAACATTTTTTTTTATTAGAATATTGGAAAAATCCAATTTTTCTTTTTGTTGGCCGACCCGGGATTCGAACCCAAGTCCAACACCCGGACCGCTAGACCACAGAGGCGATGTACTGTGTGTGTGTAGGGGTTACTCATGTACTGGGTAGAAAACCCAAGATTCATCAAACGAGCTCAGGATTCGGGACCCACTCGAAATTCTTATACGTCACATAACTTTTAAATCAATTTCGATGCGGATTTTGTTTAAAAACTGACGTGACCGAAATTATTTTTAGATACATTATTATTACATGTACTATTGAAATTTTTTGTCTTCGGAAACATAAATTTCTTTAGATTTTAGTACAATATATGGTTCGCTAAATTTGATGTAAAGTTTTTGGGACACTTGATGTGTTTTTTTCATGAGCCATAAACTGTGACGAAGACTTTGAAAATTGGTGGCATCTAGTCCAAAAAATATCTGTGGACTAGCTATCAAAACTTCAAGTATTCAATCTTCTCAAAGACGAACGACTCTAGTACGAAACAGTATTTGTTGTTCTGAATTCGAATCAAGAGATACAGCTTGTTATGTTATTACCTAATGCCAGGTATTACGATATTAAGATGCTCCTCTAAAAGGATGTTATAATGGCGCTTTCTCTATATAGAGCTGCTATAAAAGACTTCGAACCTACATCAACTTGCCTTATTAAGTTTATTGGGCAAACTCTATTATTTCATTTTCATTGTAGAAAATTTAAATTTGACCTGATTTTAGATGCCTTTAAAGGAGATAATCATTATGGTCACATGTGATTTTAGGTTTTTAATGTGGTCCAGTTTTGTATTGATCTTAAACCGATGTAAAAAAAAACGATAAATATGTCACAATGTGTTATTAGATATTTGTTGCCTAATATAAATACGTTTATACGGTTTATATAGATTTATGTATGTAATATTTGATATAAAATTATTTATAATGTTAATTTTCATTTTTTTGTTTATAAATATTTGTAAATGCCATGTGAGACTCTTTTTTGAACTTGTTAAATTTTAACCCCCTATTAGTAGCTGTTGTAGTTAGTAGCTGTTTATGACTAGCGATACGAAGTTCGCTGGGTCGGCTAGTAACCTAAAATAAAGCTTACGATACAGGTATAAAATATATTGGACATTAAATCTAACATTTAGCTATGCACGTTTATTTCTAAAAAATAGTATTGTTTCGACCTCGGTAATTACCTATGTTAGGTCCTTGGTGAGAGTAGTTATTTTATCTTTAATGTATTTTTTCAAGTTTATGAAACGTTGTTAAAAATAATATTTTAATTTTATAAATTTGCATGACGAAGACAGAAAAAATAATTGTAATAATATTTATATCTATGTCTTATGTCGAGTATATTATTTTGTTACAACATTGCAAAACTCGGAACTAGTTTAATTTCAGGAATAAATTTTGGTTTATTCTTAGCCCTGGACAGTGGAATAACTACTAAGACATTTACCGTCTTTTTAATAACAACAAAGCAATTTACTCCAAGGTTTAACCTGATATTTATTACAATGCGTTATACACTGTAATGTTAACTTAAACTTACTCCTACATTAGTCAATGTTTATTAATAAGGATAGAAATTTGCCTAAGTAGCGTTATAGTAACTTATCTGAAGTATTATTAATTTAAAATACTATCCTATCAGCTCTACTTAGTATGAGTAATATTCTAATAAACTTACAGTTTACATCAAGTTACTGATAACACAGGACTTGTAAATATTTTGTAATTAAGATTTATAAAAATTTTCATAATTTGCCTCGCTGCTAATGCTGTTTCAGGATTTTCTATTTTTTATAGAGCAATTTTTGATAACTCTCCCCCGTGTTGGTCCGGGCTCTTTTGCAGAATAGACCATCTGCCTTTCTGCCAGGCAGCTCGTAAAAGGCGAGCAAAGGCTTACCGTCACTAACACCGTGACATCCTATTAGGTGGTAGAGTTTCGCAGCGACTCACCCGGATTGGTACATTCGCCTTACTTATTCTTGCCACCATAAAGTCCAATGCTTGCCGTTGACGTGTTCCGGTTAGGAGGGTAAGGTAGCTGGTAAACTTACTTTTAATCGACGCCTAACATCCCGACCTCAGGTTGGCAACGCACCATTACCACCGTTGGTGTCTCTAGGTTAGCGTGAATTTCTTACCACAATAAAAAAACTCTAAATTAGTGCTAGGTAGATTAGGTAAAAGTTATTTGAAGTATTTTGCCAGACCTTAATTATAGACTGACTTTATTAATGTAGTATCTATATAATTTAAATCTATTTAATAAAAACAAAAAAAAAATCGAACTTGAATTTTATCAGGTAAGTTCTTTTAATTAATCATTTGCGAAAAATCTTGGATAATGATCACGTTAGGTTACTTACATTACATACTGTGATGGCAAGATAATGAAAAGTCCCTGTTAGAATTTTTAATTAGTTATGGTAAATACATTGAAGTGTTCATGGTATTACTGGCGGTAGATTATTGGGCAGCAACTTGCCTGGTAGAGATCCACCGCTTTACCTGTTCCTGCCGCTACAAGGACAGTATAAAAATATAATGGCAACTTAACGGTACTTAAATAAATTAATTTGATTTTTGAATTCTTTTTCACACTACTAAGTTAAAAAAAAATATTTGATGATATTGCTGGAGAGTCCTACTAGCGCAATTAGTTGGCTAGAAGTTTGTACCACCAAGATTCGTACTGAATATATCTTAGATGCCGAAGAGTTAATCTTGCCGTATTTCCTCCTGACGGGCTAAGTTTGGAAACTGTCAAGGTAGATAGGATTTACCCTGATTGCCAGAAAATTTCTGTTGCCATTTGCTGGGTTTGGAAATGGTTGCAGTTCTAGTTGAAAAGGGTTAATATGTAAGTACAATTTTTATTTCATTTCCTTTGCTTAAGACAACAGCCAGCGTTTTATTTTG